>ML878867.1:13072-30214 GCA_009831015.1 Picea engelmannii
AGTAAAGACTCACTGCCACTAAGATTAATGATTCAAAGTTAGAAAAGGAGAGAAATTATTAATAATCTACACTAACTGATTCACCCCCCCCCCTCTCAGTTAGTTCATACCTGTAACAAGTTTGCAACCTAAGGGAGTTGTTGAAGGACTGTTGTTGCAAAGAGAATGCGCAGAGTCTAAGAATTCAAATACTTGGAAGTATTTGAAGGGTTTCCACAAGGAGTGCGTGTAGGAGTATTTTTGAAGACTCGAGTTTGTGGTAAAAGATTAGAAGAGTTAGTGCCTTGAAGTGTTGAAAGGAGGCATAGAAAGGTTGTTTTTCAAGTGGACAAGTTCTATGAAGGAATACCTTGTTCATTTCACAGGAGTTGTCAAGGAGGCATTGGACGGTCATAATTCTCCGTGGAGAATTCGCGACATCTCGAGAGTCGTCATATCTTGCAGAGGAGCAAGGAGAGTTATGGAAAGTGTTTCTAAAGTGTAAATCTCAGAAGAAAAAGAGTTGTAGGATCTGAGCCAACAGCGACCGTTGGATCATTCACGTAATCTCATTTCGGGGTTTTGTGGGTTGAAGAACCGAAAGTTTAGCATCAAGATTCACGAAATCACAAAGTTCGAAATTCCGAAAAGGCAGGAAGTTTCGTTGTGGACCAACACTGGGAAATGTGTCAGAATTTGGCATTTCAACATATCGGAGGATAAGAAGTCGAGACTTTTGTCCGGAAAATCCCAAAATTGCGAGTTGCGATAAGGAGTAACGAGGAGTTTGGGATCTAGGCACTTCAGGTGATGGAATATAAAGGAGACAATGCTTCAGGAAGCGAAGTCGGGAAGTGTCGAAGTTGGACATGAGGGACACATGGTAGAACCAAAAAGTGGGCTCGTGTGATAGATAGGCGGACACGCGTCACCTAGAAAAAGGAGTCAACACTCTGTTGACTTCTCGCATCTTGGGAATTCATGAGATAAGAGCATGGGGGCTTGACATTGAAACTCATGAAGTGGCGAGTAGCAAGAGGTGCTAGTGTTAAGTCTAGCTGGTGATCACGCATGGAGGGAAGTGACAAGGGAAGGAGCCATGCCTGTATCGGCATTTCGTGTATTGCGAGATTGGGAAGGAAGAGTCGGGAGTTTCGACTCGCGAACTCGTGAGTGGCGAGTTGTGACAAGTGCCTTCTGGGTTAGGCCTTGGTCATAGCAGTGTGGTCGCACGGAGAAGTGGAGCTCGCACCTAGTGTTTTTTGTTTAGGGGAGCTTTCAAAAGGACCTGTGGATTGATTGAATTAAGATTCCAGCAAGGAATCGAAAGAGCCGATTCGGCTCAAAGGAGACAAAGAATGATCCTGTGAGTAGACTTCGGCTCGAGGGTCAGGGAGGTCTGTGTCAAAGTGGTATCAGAGCATAGAAAGATTTATTTTCTTTCTGTAGTAGGGAAAAGAAAGATTCACCATGCCACCGAGAAGAAGAGACAGGAAAACACCCGATCCACCAGAAGAGAGGGAAATGCCAGAAGAAAGGGGTAGACAGGTGCCAAATCCAGCCATGGGAAGAGAGATTCATAATATACGCACCAGAATCATGGACGTGGAAATAAAACAGAGGCACACAACCGGTGTTAGAGATGTCAGTGAGTCTAAAAGTGAAGATGAAGCTAGACATGAAGGAGAAGAAGTTGCAGTAGAGGATGCAGCAAATGAACGTCTGATTAGGGCGGTTGCAAGAATAAGTGCCAGGGAAAAAATGAACATTCCAGTATATGAGGGAAACCTAGATGTTGAAGAGATCCTAGACTATATTAGAGCTCTGGACATGTATTTTGACTATGAAGATGTCGAGGAAGATAGGAAGGTCAAACATGTTGTCACAAGATTGAAAGGACATGCAACATTGTGGTGGGATGAGCTACAAGATGACAGATGTTGCAAAGGAAAGAAAAAAATCAAGAGTTGGGATAGGATGGTTGCAAATATGAAGGCAAAATTCATTCCTAGGGATTACCAGATTACTCTGTTTCAGAGAATGCAAAATTTGAGACAGAAGCTGATGTCAATGAAGGAGTACACTAAAGAGTTCTACAAGCTAAACATCAGGGCGGGTCATCGTGAAAATGATGATGAAAAAGTTGCTAGATATATGAATGGTCTATGATACGACATTCAGGATGAGATGAGCATAATGACCATCCGAACGGTGGAATATGCTTATCAGATGGCTCTGAAAGCTGAAGAGAAGCTGAAATGAAAGCAGGGTCAAAGAGGCCGAGGGAGAAGTCAAGCTAGAGGAAAAGCAGTTGCCCAGGATAGGAACCAGAAACCAAAATAAGACTGGAAGAAACCTCAGACTCAGACTGAGAGAGGTGGAAGTTCGCAGAGGGGACAATATGCTGATGGAAACACTTTTCCTCGTGCTAGAGGTAGAGGAAGAGGAAGAGGTGGAGTGGTGAAATGCTTCACATGTGGAAAGGTTGGACACAAGTCTTATGAATGTCTAGATAAGAAGAAAGAAGGAGGTGAGACTCACATTGCCAAAGCACAAAGGCAGAATGTTGAGGCAGAGGATGTTGAAGGAGGAATATCACTGGTGATGAGGAAAGTTCTCTTAACGCCAGAAGAGGAGGCAGAGAATACAGTGAAAAGGAACATTTTTTTCTGGACTGCTTGCAAGACCAAGGATAGGGTATGCAAGGTCATTGTGGATAGTGGTAGCACAGACAATCTCGTTTCTATTGGAAAATATTTAACAGACAATGCATGCTTGTTTTCTTGTCATTGATGGCAAGTACAACAATGAATATGGCATGAGTACAGAAAGTATGTAATAGATGGGCATTATGAGAAGACACTACAGATAAGATTTGAATAAGCTCAGAAGAGATAGTGCAGAGGATTTTTGGTAGATCATCGATGGAAAGATCAGAGTAATCAGAGCAAAGTAAGCTCGGGAGGAGAAGTATTTCTGATCGTTGGATCCCATTCAAAATTCCCAAAATATGGAGGACCATCAGATCTGTTAGTAGACAAGAAGAACGTGCAGAAGAGGAGGACAGATCTCAGGCATCAGATCTGAGTGTCAAAATCAACCATCGTTGGATCATGAAGAACCTGCATGATCATTAAAGTGCAAGGAGAAACGGGCATACAAAATCCCAAAAGAAGGAGGATCATCCATCTTCAGGAATGACACATGTACATAGATCATCATGTCACTGATTGGAAAGTCAAAGGAACGGGGTTCCCTAAAATATCGAATTCGTGATATGAAAAATTGCGAAACTATCTTAACCGTCAGATCGAGGTTTGTTCTGGATCGTTGATCCATGTCCATCTCAGAGCCTCGCCTATCGCGACTTGGAGTGACAAGAACCTCCATCTAAGGAACAGTGAGATGAGAGATTTTGAAAAGATCAAGAACGTCAGATCACCAAGAACGTAGATTGTTGATCTAAGCTCCATCTCGAAGCTTCACCTATCACAACTTGGAGAGGCAATAAACATAACCACCGAAATCGCGATTTAATCGCAGCCATCAAATCAAGGTGTGATTTGGACCGTTGATCCAACTCAATTTCAGATTTTCATGAATCACGACTTGGAGAGGCAAGAAACATAACCAAAAGAATGTCGAAATCATAATTTAATTATAGCCTTCAGATCAAGGTGTGATCTGGACCATTGATCCGACTCCTTTTTCATAATTTCGTGAATAGAGACTTGGAGAGGAAAGAAACATAACCACAAGAAAGACAAAATCGTGATATGAAAAATCACGATATGATTTGAGTTGTTGAATCAAGATCAGATCTGAACCGTCGAATCATAGGACAAGTGGAAAGTGATTCGAGTTTCGCTGACTTGGAGTCAACGAAACATGGTGTGGAAACTCGTGAAATATGAAGCACCTTTTTGGCACAGCCTATGGTCACCGCCGGTGGTCACAAGAAGGGAAAGACTAAGTTCAGATAAGCTCTATTTTGGAGTTTCAGGGATCGCGATTTGGAGAGTCAATATGCCTCATCTCCAGACTCATGAAATGTGAAATCGCGAAAGCGCTTTATGCATAAGCGTGTGGTCACATCCATTGGGCACATCGATGGAAGATGGAGGAAGAATCTACAGGTGGTAAGCTTCACCATAGGGATCCCAAAATGCCGAATTACGAAATGGCGAAACAGGCACAAGATTCTTTATTCTTAATCCAACGATTCGAGTGAGTTTGAATATTGTCGGAGGGCTACTGTTCCATCTCATAGTTAATTGTTCAGTTACAAATCTGTTAGCTAAACTGAGTCATGATTCTTGATCGGTTGTCGTTTCAGTTGATTATATGGTTTTCTTTTGCCTAAGAAGATGCCAAGTGTAACGGCTGTGGGCATCGTGCATAAAATAAAAAAATACAGATTGTACGTGGTTGGTTGTTCTGGACGAAAAATGAATTAAACTATAAGAAAGGGGAAATCACAGGATGTGCAGCGTGAGACTGAAAATGTGCGCAGTATGAGATAAAACTCAGAGAAGAGTAACAGATGAGGAATAGACTTGAAGCAGAGAAGAATGATAGAACAAGTTGAAGCAGAGAATAATTGCAGAATAGACAAAGAAAGAGAACAATTGCAGAACAGTTAGAAGAAGACCAGATTTACAGAATAGAGAAGAAGTGGTAAGAATCGATTTATCTGTGTAGTTGGTTGTTTAATTATTCATTTAATATTCTAGAGTGGTTGGAAGGTGCTAGGGAGGAATATTGTACTCAGAGGTTCAAGTGGAAGCTTGAACACATGGAGTTGTAGCTTCCATCTGGTTGCAGCCAAAGAAACCAGGGTGGCAGGGTGGTGCAAGGGAGAACAAGTGTTCTCTATCATACAAGTTGGAGCCTGTGTAACTGGAAGTTGGTGTTGGAACATTAAGGGAGTTGGTGCTTCCTTCTAGTGGGTGCTAGAGAAACTAGAGAGTTGGTGCTCTCAAACAACTTGGAGCTTGTAAAATAGAGGTAGTAGCCTCACATTGAGTTGGTGGTCAATTATAGATGATGTACAGAACTTAAAAGACTGCCTATCATTTCGAAGAAGAAGAGGTTTTCTCCCTTTATGGGTTTCCCTGTGAAAAACTATCTATATGTATATCTTATGTGTGACTGATGCTCATTATTTATATCGTCTATATGTTGTATAATATTGATGGTCACTTGAAGAAAATTTAAGAATGATTTAATAGATTTATTATTGTTTAAGCACAGTAACAATTGATTCACCCCCCCCCCTCTCAGTTGTCTTAGTAATTTCAACAATTGGTATCAGAGTGGGTTCCTTTTACTCAAAGGTAGATCTGTAAGCATAAACATGACAAGTCATGAAAGGACTTCAGCCTCTAAGCCCCCTTTATTTGATGGAACAAATTTTGTCTTCTCGAAGATTAGAATGAGAACATACTTAATGGCCTTGGGTGCTGATGTTTGGGATATAGTAGAGACTGGATATACAAATCCTGTTGTGCTAGCCTCCAAGGATGATAAGTTATATTTTAGTTTTAATGCTAAGGGAATGAATGATATCTTGAATGGACTTGTTGAAGCTGAGTTTGTAAAGGTGATGCATCTTGAAACTGCCAAAGCAATGTGGGATAAACTTATTAGCAGTTATGAAGGAAATGAGAAAGTAAAAGATGCCAAACTTCAAACATACAGATTGAAATTTGAACAACTAAAGATGAATGAAGATGAAACAATTATCAAGTATTTTTTAAGAGTTGAAGAACTTGTAAATGCCATGAAGGGTCTTGGTGAGAAGATTGAAGAACCATTTTTAGTTCAGAAGATTTTAAGATCTCTTCTTGATAAATTTAATTCAAAAGTCTCCGCAATAGAAGAACTAAGTGATCTTAAAACTTTGTCCATTGATCAACTCCTAGGAACTCTAACTGCATATGAAATGAGAATTAACAAAGATAAATCCAGTACTATAGAAGAATCTTTTAAAGTAGACAAGAATATTGATTCAGAATTAGATGATACTGAGGCAAAATTTGTGAGAAGGTTAAAGAAAGGATCAAGAAAATATCAAGGGAAGTTCCCCTTCAAATGTTTTAACTGTGGTAAGATAGGTCATTTTGCATCTAAGTGTCCCCATCAGAAAAATTACTAGAACTCTGATGATGAAAAGAAGTACAAATACAAGAAATATAATAAGAAGAAAAGTTTGGTTGCAAATAATGACAATTCCTCATAAGACACCGATAGTGACTCTTCCTGTGAAGATAAGGCAAATGACTTCATGCTTATGTCCAAAGAGGATTATGATAATAAAATCATAGGAAGTGATGATAATTATGAAGAAGCTATGGTTGATATGGAAGGAGAACTGATCAATGCACTAGAAGAAATTGACAGACTCAGAATTAAGATCAGAAAGCAAAAACAATTGATGATAGAGTTCAAGAAAGACAGTAAATAGCCTGATGAATACTTTGCCCCACTGAAAGTGAAATTAGAAGAGGAAAAGAAAATAGAAGACATACTAAAACAACAATTGTCAGAGAAGAAAGCTAGTTGTGAAGCCTTAGAAGAAGCGATAGTAAAAACAAGAAACGAAACGAAGAAGTTTAAGGGATTGTATCATCAAAATCTTCCAAGTATTAAATCCTTAGAAGGATTAACCTCCATTCTAAATCAACAAAGAAATTCAAAATTGAAAGCTGGATTGGGATATGAAGAAGGATCAAGTAGTGATCATCCAAGTAATATAGAACCTATCAAGTTTGTCAAATCGTCAAACATTGACAACAGTCAGTCTACAGAAACAAAGAAGGAAAATCAGCCACCATGAAGGAATGAAAGAAAAAACACCACAACCGAATTTGAAGATCAGAAAGATTATCTGCATGAAAGAAATCGACCTCCTCAAAGAAGACATATTTTTTCAAGGTACAAAGATTTTTTCTATGGTTATTGTTTTTTTTGCTCTAATTTTGGTCACAAAGCTATAAACTACTCTTTAAGATTTGGATATGAACAATCAAGATATTCAATGAATAACTCTCTTCCACAACAAAGATTGAGACGGCCAAGCAACAAACAATCACAGACTATAAATCATGTGATGAATGGGAGAAGGACATAGGTGAAACGCAACAACAATTATAAGCATAACAATCATTATGATCTATTATTCAGTGAACCAGAATGTTACCACTACCATAATTATGGACATAAAGTTCCAGACTGTCACTTAAAGAATTACAAGTCAGATTTGATCCCCACTACTGAAAATGTCAAAGTTTGGAAGAAGAAAGTAGATGACAAGTGTGGACTAGTGCTATCAGACCAAAGAAAAAAGAATCCCTAGTATATTGACAATGGATGCTCTAAACACATGACTGGAGACAAAAGTAAGTTTCTAACTCTAAGTGATATAAAATCAGGGAATGTAACTTTTGGAAATGATGCACTAGGAAAGATAAAAGGTAAAGGAATTGTAAGTTTGAGTAATGGAAAACAGAAAGCTCAAGATGTGTTGTTTGTAGAAGGTTTGAAACATAATCTGCTTAGTTTCAGTCAAGTCTGTGACCGAGGGTGTGAATTTGGTTTTTCCTCTAAAGACTATAGAATAAAATCTGTGGATTCAGGACAGCTAGTTGCAAAAGGTATAAGAACATAAACCAATGTCTATGTATTAAAAGAAGAAAAAGAAGAATGTCACTTAAGAAAATATGATGAAATTTGGTTGTGGCATAGGAGACTTGGTCACCTAAATTTTGATCACATAATCAAACTCAGAAACAATGGGGCAGTAAAAGATCTTCTGAAGATATCAAAGCCATATGACTCTATTTGTAAACCCTGTCAGATAGGAAAGCTTACTCACACTCAGTTCAAATCTAAAAACTTTCCTTCAATAGAAAAACCTCTCCAGTTAGTACATATGGATCGATGTGGACCATCAAGGAAAGAAGGTATAGGAAAAGAAAATTACTTTATGTTGATTATTTATGACTATTCTAGACTAACTTGGGTTGCCTTTTTGAAAGAAAAATCTGAAGCATTTGAAAAATTCAAAGTGTTTAAGGCTTTGACTGAGAATCAAACAGGAAAAAGATTAAAGGCAGTAAGGTCTGATAGAGGAGGAGAGTTTAGTTCAGGGAACTTCAAAGAGTTCTGTGATAAACATGGGATCAAAAGAGAGTACACAATTCCAAGGACTCCATAGCAAAATGGAGTTGTTGAGAGGAAGAATAGGTTAGTACAGCAAATGGCAAGATCAATGATGAATGGAAGGAAGATAACTCAAACATATTGGGTGGAAGAAATTCATACAACTGTTCATATCCTTAACAAATCTCATCTCAGGCCACATAGTGACAAGACTCCTTATGAACTATGGTTTGGAAGACCTGCTTCAATCAAGCATTTTAAAGTCTTCGGGAGTAAATGTTATATCAAGAACAATGATGAAAATATTGGCAAATATGATGAAAGGGTTGATGAAAGTATCTTCTTGGGTTATGCTACAAATAGTAAAGGGCACAGATGCAACAATAAGAGACTGCATAAACTAGTTGATTGTATAGACATAAAAGTTTATGAAGAAATCTCGGTTAAGAATGTAGGAAGTGCTGAACCAAGAACAAAAGATATAGTTGAAGATGAAGATGAACAGGTCCAAGGGTCAGAAAGAGAAGAATCTGAATCAGATGAAGACATGAATACTCCAACTGACACAAATCAGCAGAAAGAAGCAAAATCACCTCTCAGAATTGTTAAAAAGAATCATCACGAAAATCAGATAATTGGAGATATAAATAAAGGAGCTCAGACAAGAAGGAAATTGATTAAAGACTCAGAACAATCTCATGTAGTTTTTTTATCAATGACTGAACCTAAAAAATTTGATGAAGCCAGTGAGCATGATGATTGTATTAGAGCTATGAATGAAGAACTAGATCATATTGAGAAGAACAATACTTGGGATATTGTCCCTAGACCTGAAGATAAAAATGTAATAGGTTCCAAATGGGTGTTCAAGAATAAAATGAATGAAAAAGGACAAGTTGTTAGAAATAAATCCAGATTGGTCTGTAAAGGATATGCACAAGTTAAAGGTCAGGACTTTGATGAAACTTTTGCACCAGTGGCAAGATTGGAAGCCATCAGAATGTTTCTTGCTTATTTATGTCATAAGAACTTTAAAGTTTATCAGATGGATGTCAAGTTAGAATTTCTAAATGGAGATCTAGAAGAAGAAGTATATATGGAGCAACCTGAAGGATTCTCATTGACAGATAATCCTAATTATGTTTGCAAGCTGAAAAAGGCCTTATATGGACTGAAACAAGCACCACGAGCTTGGTATTATAGACTAGACAAATTTCTACAAGACAAAGGGTTCAAGAAAGGTATTGTTGACAACAATATCTACATTAAGTATGAAGGTGATAATTTACTAGTTGTTTTGGTTTATATAGATGATATTATTTTTGGTTGTATTGATGAATCATCTGTCCAGTGGTTTGCTAACTCTATGCAAACAAAGTTTGAGATGTCCATGATAGGAGAACTATCATATTTTCTTGGCTTACAAGTAAAACAAAGTTCTGCAGGAATATTTAACTTTGAAGAAAAATATTTGAAAGAGATGTTAAAGAAATTTCAGATGGAGGATTCCTCTCCTCTTAGTACACCTATGGTGGTTGGTTGCAAGCTGAGTAAATATTATATCTCACTTGATGTTGATCAAAGGTCATATAACTCTATGATAGGCAATCTTATGTACATCACATCATCCAGTCCTAATATAATGCAAGCTATTGGAATGGTAGGTCGTTATCAGTCTGCTCCTAAACAAAGTCATTTGGTAGATGTCAAAAGGATATTAAAATACTTGAAGGGAACAATGACTTATGGTTTGTGGTATCCCAGAAATCAGAATTTTCAGTTAATTGCTTATTCAGATGCAGATTGGGAAAACTGTGTTGATGAGAGAAAAAGCACCAGTGGAGGAGAATTCTTTCTGGGTGACTCATTAGTAGCATGGATTAGTAAAAAGTAAGGATCCATTTCATTATCAACTACAGAGGCAAAATACATTGTTTCTTAAACTTGCTGCACACAAATTTTATGGATGATACAAACTCTTGCAGATTTGAAGGTAACATACACTGATCCCATTCCAATTCATTGTGATAACACCAGTGCCATTAGTGTCTCCAAGAATCTTGTTCTTAATTCCAAGACTAATCATATTCCAATAAAGTACCATTTTCTCAGAGAAGAAGTTACAAACAGAATTATATACCTTCTACAGAATAGATTGCAGATATATTTACAAAACCATTAGCAAGAACCCCTTTTGGATATCTTCGTCAAAAGTTGGGGGTTATAATTTCTTTTGTCTAATTTGTTCACCTGGTCAGGGGGAATACTTATTTCATATCTGGTGTATTTCTAATATGCTTCTAGTTAACAAGAGAAGTATGTACTACAACATATCAGGGGGAGCGTGTTTCTTCTTTGACATTGATGTCAAAGGGGGAGAAAGTGTGGTAATTTATTTTAGGATGTGATTTCAAGGATGCTATAGGAAAGGGATTTGATTTCAAGGATGCTACAGGAAAGGGATGTGATTTCAAGAATGCTATAGGAAAGGGATGTGATTTCAAGGATGCTATAGGAAAGTTACAGTGGTTTCCATCAATGCCAAATGGGGAGAATGTTGGCAAATATTTAACAGATAGTGCATGATTGTTTGCTTGTCATTGATGGAAAGTACAACAACGAATATGGAATGAGTACATAAAGTATGTAATAGATGGGAATTATGAGAAGAAACAACAGAGAATATTTGAATAAGCTCAGAAGAGATAATGCAGAGGATTGTTGGCAGATCATCGATGGAAAGATCAAAGTAAGAAGAACAAAGTAAGCTCGGGAGGAGAAGCATTTCTGATCATTGGATCCCATTCAAAATTCCTGAAAGAAGGAGGACCATCAGATATGTTAGTAGACAAGAATAACGCATAGAAGAGGAGGACAGATCTCAGGCGTCATATCTGAGCGCCAGAGTCAACCATCGTTGGATCATGAAGAACCTGCACGATCATTAAAGTGCAAGGAGAAACAGGCATACAAAATCCCGAAAGAAGGAGGACTGTCCATATTCGAGCATGACACGTGGACGTAGATCATCATGTCGCTGACTCGAAAGTCAAAGGAATGGGGTTCCCTAACCTCTCAAATTTGCGATATGCGAAATCGTGAAACTATCTTAGTCGTCAGATCGAGGTTTGTTCTGGACCGTTGATCCAGATCCATCTCGGATCCTCACCTATCACGACTTGGAGTGATGAGAACTTCTATATAAGGAACAACAAGATGTGAGATCGCAAAAATATCAAGACCATCGTATCACCAAGAATGTAGACCATTGATCTGAGCTCCATCTCGGAGCTTCGCCTATCGCGACTTAGAGAGGCAAGAAACATAACCACCGAAATCGCGATATGCGAAATCGCGCTTTAATCATAGCCATAAAATCAAGGTGTGATCTGGACCATTGATCCTACTAAATTTTGGATTTTCGCGAATCACGACTTGGAGAGGCATGAAACATAACCACAAGAACGCCGAAATTGAGATATGTGAAATCACGATTTAATCGCAGTCGTCAAATCAAGGTGTGATATGGACCGTTGATCTGAATCCATTTCAGAGTTTCGCAAATCGTGACTTGGAGAGGCAAGAAACATAACCACAAGAATGCCGAAATCGTGATATGATCTGAGTTGTTGAATCAAGATCAGATCTGAACCGTTGAATCATAGGACAAGTGGCAAGCGATTGGAGTTTCGCTGACTTGGAGTCAATGGAACATGGTTTGGAAAATTGCGAAATATGAAGTGCCTTTTTGGCACAGCCTATGGTCACCACCGGTGGTCATGGGAAGGGAAGGAGTCAGTTAAGATAAGATCTATTTCAGAGTTTTGAGGATCACGACTTGGAGAGTCGAGATGCCTCATCTCCAGACTCATGAAATGCGAAATCACAAAAGCACTTTATGCATAAGAACGTGGTCACAACCATTGGGAACATTGATGGAAGATGGAGGAAGAAGATAGAGGTGCTAAGCTTCACCACAGGGATCCTGAAATGCCGAATTACAAAATGGAAAAACATCACAAGATTATTTATTCTTAATCCAATGGTTCAAGTGAGTTTGAATATGATTGGAGGGCTACTGTTCCATCTCATAGTTAATTGTTCAATTACAAATCTGTTAGCTAAACCGAGTCATGATTCTTGATCAGTTGGTGTTTCAGTTGCTTAGATGGTTTTCTTTTGCCTAATAATATGCGAAGTGTAACAACTATGGGCATGGTGCATAAAAGAAAAAGATACAGACTGTACGTGGTTGGTTTTTCTAGACGAAAAATGAATTAAACTGTACGAAAGGGAAAATCACAGGATGCGCAGTGTGAGACTAAAAATGTGTGCAGTATGAGATAAAACTTAGAGAAGACTAATAGATGAGGAATAGACTTGAAGCAGAGTAGAATGACAGAACAAGTTGAAGCAGAGAAGAATTGCAGAATAGACAAAGGAAGAGAACAATTGCAAAACAGTTAGAAGAAGACCAGATTTATAGAACAGAGAAGAAGTGGTAAGAATCGATTGATCTGTGTAGTTGGTTGTTTAATTATTCATTTAATATTCCAGGGTGGTTGGGAGGTTCTAGGGAGGACTGTTGTCCTCATAGGTTCATGTGGGAGCTTGAACACAGGGAGTTGTAGCTTCCATCTGGTTGCAGCTAGAGAAACCAGGGTGGTAGGGTGGTGCAAGGGAGAACAAGTGTTCTCTATCATATAGGTTGGAGCTTGTGTAACTGGAATTTGGTGCTTCCATCCAGTTGGTGCTGGAACATTAAGGGAGTTGGTGCTTCCTTCTAGTGGGTTCTAGAGAAACCAGAGAGTTGGTGCTCTCAAACAAGTTGGAGCTTGTAAAACAGAGGTAGTAGCCTCACATTGAGTTGGTGCTCAATTATAGATGATGTATAGAACTTAAAAGACTGCCTATAATTTCGAAGAAGAAGAGGTTTTCTCCCTTTATGGGTTTCCTCGTGAAAACTGTCTCTGTGTATATCTTATGTGTGAATGATGCTCATTATTTATATCGTCTATATGTTGTATACTATTGATGGTCACTTGAAGAAAAATTAAGAATGATTTAATAGATTTATTATTGTTTAATCACAGTAACAACTGATTCACCCCCCCCCTCTCATTTGTCTTAGTAATTTCAATAGTTTCTATAGAGATGGTAGAAAAGTTGGAGCTAGATACTATTGAACATCTAAGTCCATACAGAGTCTCATGGCTACAAAAAGGACATCAGGTAAATGTCACTAAACAATGTTTAGTTGAATTTAAGATAGGAGGATATAACGATAACATATTGTGTGATGTCATTCCCATGGATTTTTTTCATCTATTGTTGGGTAGACTGTGGCAATATGACAGGAATGTTGTCCGTGATGGGAGAAAGAACACATACACCCTAGAGAAGAATGGGAGAACTCACATGTTGTTGCCGATTAAGGGCAAAGAGGTGAAACCTGAAGTAAGAAACACTGTACTTCTCATGAGTGGGAAGGAACTTCTTAAGGAGGTTAAGAAGAAGGAGGATCCACAATTCATTGTGGCCAGGAAGCCTAAAATTGTTTTGACCAGCACAAGAGTGGATGATTTACCAGAAGAAATCCAGAAGCTATTGGAAGAGTTCGTTGATATAGTAGTGGACGAACTACCTCGTTTGTTGCCACCGATCAGAAGTATAAGTCATCACATTGATCTTATACCTAGAGCTAGTTTACCAAACAAAGAAGCATACAGACTGACGCCGCACGAGAATGAAGAGGTCAAAAGACAGGTCCAGGATTTAATGGACAAAGGGTTGATTAGAGAAAGCTTGAGTCCATGTGTTGTTCCGACAGTGCTCAGTCCAAAGAAAGACGGAGGCTGAAGGATGTGTACTGACTCAAGGGAAATCAACAAGATAACCATCAGGTATAGATTCCCATTGCTAAGAATGGATGATTTACTAGATTGCTTAAGTGGGGCCAAATGTTTTTCAAAAATTGATTTGAAAAGTGGTTATCACCAAATTCATATGAGAGGAGACTAATGGAAGACAGCGTTCAAAACCAATAAAGGGTTGTATGAATGGATTGTCATGTCATTTGTCATAAAAAATGCATCGAGCACTTTCATGAGATTGATGAATGAAGTCTTGAAGGATTTCATCGGAAAATTTGTCATTGTGTATCTTGATGACATATTGATTTTCAGTAAAATAGAGGCAGAGCATTTGAAACATTTGGCTACAGTGATGAAGAGGCTACAGCAAGAGAAGATGCTAATAAATATGAAGAAATCCTCATTCATGAAGACAGAGCTCATTTATTTGTGGTTTGTTATTTCTGCAGACAAGTTGAAGATGGATCCAGATAAAGTGGAAGTGATTAAGAATTGGCCATCGCCAAAGAGTATCTTTGAAGTTCAAAATTTTCATGGATTGGCTAGTTTCTACAGGAAGTTCATTAGGAATTTCAGTGGAATTAGTGCACCGATGATGGACACAGTGGAGAAAAGACATAAGTCTTTTCACTAGACAAAATAAGTAGAGAAAAGCTTCAATTTTTTGAAAAGGAAAATCACGGAACAACCAATTTTGGTGTTGCTAGATTTTAAAAAGACATTTCAAGTAAAATGTGATGCAAGTGGATTTGCAATAGGGGAATTCTTGAGCCAAGAAGACAGGTCAGTAGCATACTTCAACGAGAAGTTGGATGAAACCAAAGTGAAATACTCCACGTATGACAACATTTCAAGTAAAATGTGATGCAAGTGGATTTGCAATAGGGGCATTCTTGAGCCAAGAAGACAGGCCAGTAGCATACTTCAGCGAGAAGCTGAATGAAACCAAAGTGAAATAATCCACGTATGACAACGAGTTATATGTTATTATTCAGGCATTGAAGAAGTGGAGACACTATTTGATTCCTAAGGAGTTTGTTTTATACAGTGACAATCATGCTTTGCAATTTGTGACTCAACAGGAGAAGTTGAATCAAAGACATGTAAAATGGGTTGAATACATGCAGAACTTTACTTTTGTAACTAAGCATATTTCTGGAACTGCTAACAAAGTTGTTGATGCTTTGAGCAGGAAATGTTTGTTATTGCAGGATTTCAGAGTCAAAACATTGGGTTTTGATGATCTCAGGAACATGTACGGAGATGATCCAGAATTCAAGGAGGCGTATGAAGTAGTTGAGAATCCAATTCTCAGGGACATAAACCAATGGATAGAATACATGATCTAGGAAGGATTATTGTTTAAGGGTAATCAACTTTGTATTCCAAAATGCTCCACGAGGGAGAATTTTCTGAAGGAGAAACATAGTGGAGGATTGGCCAGGCATTTCGGTCATGACAAGACGTTCTCAAAGTTAAACGAGTCATATTTTTGGCCAGGAATGAGAGTAAATGTCAAAAGATTTGTGGATAGATGTAGAAATTGTCAGCATTCAAAAGGAAAGAGGCAGAATGTAGGCTTATATAAATCGTTACCCATACCTGAGAGGTCGTGGGATGCATTAAGCATGGACTTCATATTGGGGCTGCCGAGAACACAAAGAGGGTTCAACTTGATCTTTGTAGTGGTGGACCGATTTTCTAGGATGGCACACTTCATACCGTGTCAGAAAACCAGTGATGCAACTCACATTGCGAATCTATTTTTCAAAGAAGTCATTCGACTTCACGGCTTACCAAGGAGCATTGTCTCAGATCGAGACACCAAGTTCGTGGGACACTTCTGGAGAACCTTATGGAAAAATCTGGGAACAAACTTGTCATTCAATTCATCTTTTCATCCTCAGATGGATGGACAGACAAAAGCTGTGAATAGGATCTTGGGAGACTTGTTGAGGAGTTTGGTGACTGAACATCACAGTCAGTGGGACAACATTTTACCATAGGTGAAATTTGATTATAATGATTCGCTTAAAAGGAGCACAGGAAGAGTCCATTCCACATTGTTTATGGGACACAACCAAGAGGATTTTATGAACTGAGGGATTCAAAACAGGATGAGATAAGAAGTGCTAGTGCAGAATATTTTGTCGAAGTAATGAAGGAACTTCATAACCAAGTTAAGGAGTGATTACAAAACTTGAGCCAAGAGTATAAGCATAGAGAATATCAACATAGGCGACAACTTCAGTTCAAAGTTGGTGATTTGATTCTTGCACACTTGAGAAAGGAAAGGTTCACAAGAGAAACATACAATAAACTGAAAATGAAGAAAATTGGACCATGTAAGGTCTTGAAGAAATTTGGGGCAAATGATTATGAGATTGAATTACCCGATGGGATTAGAATTTCTCTGATATTCAACATCTCAGATTTGTACCCATACCAAGCTAGAGCATGTTGGTCACTATAATTGCTTAATTAATTTTAAACAACCAAGTGAAACATAAATTATCAACCCAGGGAAGTCTTTTGTTTCAAAGATAGCCACGCATAGTATATGCTCAATTCCAAAAGCAACTTAGTGTTGTAGTAAAGGAATCTATACTAATTATACTTGCTTGAATGAACTGAAGCTCTGAATTAAATCACAGGAAAGTAACCTCCCTATTGCAGTTCCTTAAAGATCAATCTAAGAATCCTGGATTACATTAAAATAATACTTGCAATGGGAAAGAACAACTATTCTGCAATCGGAGAACAAGACCCTTACTCTCAAACAGAGACTTCATCATTAACACTCTTTTCATGAAAACCATAATGCAGAAAACAATTAACTCTATCTAACAGAAAACAAAGCACTTAGTTCCTTTCTGTCTAAGCAGGAGCCTTGAACCTTACTTCTGTTTTAGCATACTTGTGAAGTTGGGGTCTACAGAGAACAGGGCAGTCTGATTCCTTTCTTTCTGAGCAGGGATCTCTACCCCAGTTTCTGGCTAACACCAAGGAAAGTCTACAGAGAACAAGATGTTTTGGTTCTTTCCTTTCTGAGTAGGAACCCTTAATCCAATCCCTGGCTAACACACTTGCAGAGGTAAATGAAACCTACAGAAGACAAGGTGTTGTA
>WSFP011474909.1:0-17142 GCA_009831015.1 Picea engelmannii
TATAAGTTGAAGTAAATTGTTGATCTCTACAATCACCATTTGGAAGATAAACTTGATCTATCAGTGAAGTAGCAACTATATTAGACTTGGTGGTTTCCTTGCCAATTCATTGCAAAATCCAAGGGTAGTAATCCATCAACAAATCGCGTTGTCCTTTGGGGTTCGTTGGGTATCTGTCTCTCTATTTGGTGAAGAAACTGGGACAACTAAGAAGATTGTGGGACAATTCAATGATCTCTTTGGACTCCACTGATATAAAAATAAAAACAATGATGCATTGCCTAAGTGCATGAATAATATGCATGTTTTGATTCAATTAATGAGCCCTAGTTGTGCGTCTGAGTTTCAAGTCAAATTTCATAGAAAGTCGAGCTGAGAACAAGTTATTGCCAAATCTAATTTGAACTGTTGGATCAAGTAGTCAAGGACATAGTGTGAGGAAATTTTTTTATTTAATCAACTATACAATATATTTTAATCCCACGATTCGCATAATTCGAAGGATTGTTTGGTCATGCCACCAAGCTTGGAGTTTTTACATCAAACTCAATGATCCCAATCAACTTCACAATTTTATGTGGAAATATATTTACTTGTCGCCTACACCACAAGCCCATCATCAAATCTTGGGAAAGGAACAACAAGAATACAATAGGTATCAAATACGAAAAGGATGTTACCTTTCATATTCTATATTATTCAATACCAATCCACTTCAACAGTGCAACATTTCTTCAAGAAGTTTCAACTTCATCTATTCGAGTTCAGCATCAGAATGCAAAGTCCCAACATTGACAACAAGTTGGTTATATGGAGAATCAATGTTTTGATCTCCATCCTTGTTAGCATTGCAGCAAGCATAATCATTCATCATACATATGCTCCAAACTAAAGAAACCTACAAGATTAAAGATTCATTATGGGTGGATCAATCATTGGCAATGGTCATCAACAATCAAGTAGTTATATTAGTCTTACCACATAATTCTCTCTTTAGTAAAGACACATTTTGCAACAAATAAAGAAATGAGAATGGTACTCTTTTGCGCCTCAAAAGGGGGATTACATTAATGAAACTCTCTTGCACCTTAAGGGGGGAGTACACAATGAAGCGAAAACGGTTAGTGGCCAACCAAAACCACCAAATAGAGTGATGAATTAGTCAATGATAACCCACATGAAAACCTGTAACTTCTTACCTTTTAGCAAACAAAGCGGGAAATATTGATAATTATTGTTAAGCTTCAAGTTTTGAAATCATATCAATAAAAATCAAACAAACGGTCTATAATCAAATCAAAGAAGTACAAAGTTGAATATGGGCTCCTCTTCAAATCATCATCAAATAATCATTTGAGAATATCCAACATAGAATCCAAGCTCCTCTCATTGCTATTTATTATCCAATTGGGATACACTAGGATATTGTTTGACAACTAAAAGTGTCAAAATTGGTTACAAACCACCAAATTCAAAGAGCACTTCAATGATTCATTGATAGTATAAAGCTAATACTACATCTTCACCAATTAGCAGAACATGCCAACTTTTTGTAGCTAAATTACTTTGTAAATAATCAGATTGTCAAGTAATTAGGAATTGTTCAGATATTGGCAGTTTTCCACTTCCATATTTCAACTCTCTTCCAGTTTATTTTAGATGAACCATCTAGCATCTAGTTTTGACATCTTTTTAAGAAATTTTTTCTTTGAATCTCAGATTATGGTTGTCTAAAAGATCCAACATATTAGCTTTTGCATTAGTGTTTATTGCTTAGTTGGTATAGATATATAAATTTGTGATTAAGGGGGGAGGATGTTAGCCTATGGCTTACCTTACTAATCACTAAGTATTCATGCCACCTTTAATTGTATTATTCATTTAAGATAATAGTGATTTATCCTCAAATCATGACTAAGTGAATTAGTTAGGATTTCCTAAACTAATCACCATGCAAGGTTTTAGGATCTAGAGAAAATATCTATGAGGTGGTATCATCCATTGTACTATATATTTGTAGTATTGGAGTGAACACAATTGTGTTGGATTAATACTTTTCCATCATTTTCTTTTCTATATTCTTAACAAGGTTATGTGAATTTCTCATGTTAGGAATATTATTATGTGTAGGCATGCGGGTAGTGCATACTTTGGGATAATTTTTCTATTTTGTGTGAATTGTTTCAATAAGATTTTCTCCTTCAAAGTTGATTCCTATATTCAATGTTGAGAGTGGTTTGATATATCTTTGAAATACCTTTCCAATGCTATATTGTATGCTTAATTCCATTGTGTATAATGGCCATAATTTTCATTTTAATGGACACATGCCTCATGATTGCACAACATGAGAAGCAGTTGGTGATCCTACAGATAAAGGTCATGGGTATTCATAGTTCCAACAAAAATTCTCTATTTTGGCTCAAGTTTCAAAAAATCATGATCTAGAAACATTTGCAAAATATTATGGCCATCTATATTGGGACACAATAATGAATGAATAATATGTTTCCTTAATGATGAATGATACTTGGGATCTTGTACCTCTTCCAAAAGGAAGAAAACTTGTTGGATGTAAATGGGTGAACAGAACTAAGTATGCATCAGATGGAAGTGTTGAAAGACAGAAGGCCTAGAAAGTTACCAAGGAATTTTCTCAAGTTGAAGGTATTGCCTATAATGTAACTGTTGCCTCCATAGCCAAAATGAATTATGTATGCCTTTTTTTTATCCCTTTTCACCTCATAAATGGGAATTCCATTAGATGGATGTTAAATTTACCTTCTTTCATGGGGATTTGCAAGAATAAATTTACAAGGAACAACCTCCTAGCTATGTTCAGAATGACTCCATACTTGTTTTCCACCTTAAGAAATATTTCTATGGTATTAAGTAATATCCTTAGGCTTGGTATGCTAAAATAGATAGATTTATTCTCAACATTGGATTTTCTAGATGTCATTCTAACCCCAACATCTGTACCAATTAAGGAGGTAACCATCTCATAATACTTATTATTTGTTGATGACCTTATTCTCACTAGTAGTGAGCCCAAAATTTTAAACCATGTGAAATATATCTTTAAGGAGAAATTTGAAATGACACACTTAGGCTATTTGTGTTATTTCCTTGACCTCCAAGTATTGCAAAAATCCATTTCGTATAGTTTGATAAATGAATGTAATATCCTCCTACTAGGAGACTTTAATGCTAGAACCACAACTAACCAAGTTATTTTTTTAAGCAACAATTCCAATCCTAATCCTTTATGGCTAGACAAAGACCATGCTTTAGATAATAGGTACAAAAGAAACTCACTTGACCAAGAATTTGTTTGGTACTGAGCTAATCAAGCTTGGTAGTTCTCAAGACATAATAATTTGTAATGTCCTAATGAAGTGGTCGAAATCCAATTAGATGACTTGTATTCATAGGCCATGCAATAGTTTCATGGATTATATGATTTATGATATCCATGTTTACAACCAAACAATAAATTTTGACCTTTTAAAAAACCATGAAACCGACTTTGATCATAGGAATTTAACCCTAACTCTAAACTTTTCCATGCACCAAATCCCCATTGAAGAAAATTTTGATAACCAAAGGCACCTACTTTTTGACAAAAGTAAATTTGATATGTTCTTAAAGGATTTAAATAGTGAATTAAATTTCATATGTTATAAGGACAACATTGAACACCTCTATCGTAATTTTACAAAAACCCTTTCTACTTCCATTAACAGGTTCTCTATTGAGGTGTTAAGTAAAACAAAAAATAGAACAACCAACCCTTAGTATGATAACAAGTGTAAAATTGCTAGAAAATTCATTCGGGATACTTCTAATGAGTCCTTAAAAATTGATAAGGTAAATTCACACAAAAACCTTATTAAAAGGAAAGAAAGGTATTATATAAATATAAAGAAACTAAGAATCCTCAAGGGTTTCTGCTCTAGTACAGGTATGACTATTAACACGAACAAAATTAAAGATATGTTAATTAAATCCAAAAGGACCACTTATGCTACTTTCATATATGACAACAAAAACTTGGAAGAAGTTCCTTCATACAAATATATTAGAATCGATATTCATCACAAGCTCAGCAAGAACTAGCACATTGAAAAAGGGACAAATGGAGGGTGGAAATATTATTATGGACTTGAAAACAATTTTAAATTAATTGACCTTTGGATATGGGATAAGAAGTAAATCCTCTTTGAGACTCTCATCACTCTTGATATTTTATATGGACGTGAAATTTGGGGATGTAGTATCTCTAGATATTTGTGGAAAATGATAGAGCAGATCCAAAAGAATATTGTAACTCATAATCTCAAAATTAAAATAAATACACCATATCATATCCTCCTCATATAAGTGAGGATTTACCCCATTGAGAGCATGACCATGAGTAGGTACCTAATGTATACGAAAATTTAAAAAACATGGAAGACAATAGGATCCCCAAAATCACTTCAAACTTGAGCCAAAATCACCTTTGACTTAAATAGGGATGGCATAAAGATGCTCAGTATTAGTTATATCATCAAGGAATAAATAAATAGATCATTCTAGAGGACAAGGAGAATATTGAAAATATTACCACTTCTAAATTTAAGGAGAAATTGTGGCGTGATCAAGAATTAGATGGTAAAATAAAATTAAGATATTATAAGTAGATGATCAACCCTAATCTAGAATATCAAAAGTATCTCTTTGTTTTGACCAATGTAAATAAGAGAATCAACATTGTTAAAATAAGAACAAATTCTCATGAGCTTCATAGTGAAACTGGGTGTTGGACAATTCCCAAAACACTTTCATCTTTGTGGCACTTAGAGTATTGAATATGAAAAACACTTTATCTTAGAATGTATAGCATATACCCAGATTAGATCTCAATTTCAAAATACTTGTCACACTACCAACCTTCCTAACCTTCTAACTCAACAAAACTATGATGATCTTGGAATGCTTCTCTTAATTCTTTTTTAGCACAGAAATAAAATTATAAGGAAATCCAAGTAATACCTACCTTTATTAAGGTATGATAGACAACATTCGGTCTCAATGGATGTTAATCATATTCATCACCATCATCATATTTGAACCATACCCATCTTTATATTTCGTTTTTTGTTGGTCTTGTTGCCTAGTATATGCAAACACCCCATGAGAGCCATTGGAAAGAAACAAAAAGGATGCCTCGGTATATCTAGGGTACAGTTCAGTTTGGGATACATTACCGTTTATGGGGGAATTCTTCGTTGTTTGTTTTCAATGATTCTAATTGGGTTGGTGACCCTAATGTTCAGAAGTTTATTGCATGTTATGTTTTCAATATTGGTTCCACACTTGTCACTTGGGCTTGTAAGAAGCATTAAGCTCTTGTTATTTTTTTAGAAGAAGTAGAGTATCAAGAAGTAGTTAATGCAAATAAATAATCCTTGTGGCTTTGACATATCTTTTCAGAGTTTTGATTCTAGAAGCAACATCCAATTACACTTTGGTGTGACAATCAAAGTGTCATCAATCTCACCAAAGATACACATACTGAGATACACATGCAATTCATCGAAAATCTTATTCAATATCACATTCTTGAAGTAATCGTTTTTGATACAGAGGATCAAGTTGTAGACATTTTCACAAAGTCTCTTACCAAAGCCAAGTTTTCCAAACTTTTATCTATGTTAAGAATTTAGGAACTTGTCAAGGGGGGATATGCTCTAATGCCTCCTTCCTTCTTCTATTGTGTCACCTTTGTAAATCCTTTAGTCCTATCCCAAGTTGTTCTTAAGGATGGATGCTAGGATATTTAAACAGTTTGGAGTTAGTTAAGGTCAACTTTGTCTTATGTATCTTTAGATAAAGTGTATTTCTTTAGTGTGTTTCCTTAGTTTAGATTCACATGCATTTGTAGGTGTGTAATCCAATGGTTATGATATGTTCTAGACATAAAGTGATGCGAAAATTCATATTCTCCTCAATACTAATAGCTATATTTATCTGTGGCTTCACACTCAATTGGCCCATTATCTCTATTTGAAGAGCATTGAGGGTCATTTTTTGATGATAGATTATGAGAAAATCATATGTAAATTATTTTGTTTTTTATTAATACGTTGCATCAAATAGCCAAACATGGTATTTCCACATAGGTCAAACACCTTAATCAATCGTAATGCAACTATATACCTTTGAATCTAACAAAAATGGTCATATATTGGGTGACCAGAAACCTTTTCGGGTGAAGTGAAAAATGTTTCCAACTATAATAAATGCTTAGAATGAAATGGAATGGGTCACTCAACCCAAAAATGCATAGAAATAGTAGAATATGGAAATCCTTTGATACATGGAGAGACATAGGTTCAATATCTCAATCAACAATAGGAGAGAATATTCATGTGGGCTCTTATACCATGTTCCACACATAAGGTATTTCCACATAGGTCAAACACCATAATCAATCGTTCACATAATTATATCAAAGATCGGTACACTAGTGTATTATGTGGTTAAAACTCTCAAAGAGTGAAATAGTCCATGATCCCAACCAATGCGACCACTTGAGTCAATATATTAATGCAAAATAAAATAATTTTACATATGAGTTTCTCACAATTGATAATTAGAAAATGAACCTTTGTTCTCTTTAAATAGAATCATGGACCACTCGAGCATTAATCCATAGATCAATATAGTTGTTAGTATTAAGGAGAATATGAATCGTCAAATCACTTTATTCCTGGAAGATATCGTGACCATCGGATTACATAACTACAAATAAATACTACTGCATACTAAGGAAACACACTAAAGAAATATATTTTATCTAAAGAAACATTAGAAAAGTTGATCTTAATTAACTCTTAAGTATATACATATCCTAATAGAAACTAGTCATGCAAATGCCCTGCTTGTTGACAAATCTTGCACTAGAATGTTGTATTTTCATAATACAATTCCTGAGTCCATTTGAAGCCTTTCCTTTGAAGTTTAATATTTTATTAATCCCATATTAATGGTAGTCCACGCATGTATACTTTCATATGTAAAAATATGAATCTTAATCCAATCTATATATATTTTTAAATATCGTCCCATTGTATTTCCAATGTCTTCAAAAACTATTAAATCCCAAAAGTGTATTGGAAAGTTTGGGAGGTGTAACCAAAGAGGATTTTTTGTGACAAACGTATTGGATGGGTTAAAATATTAAAACTTGGGGTTAAAAAAATAGTCACTCTTCCCTAGAACCAATGACCTCCTTGAAAACTTTCTAGTAATTTTGAATATTGTGAAATTTGACAATTAAAAAAACCTTTGAAAACAACATATACTTCACAATCCTTTATCCATTTTGAATAGATCAATTGGTATAAATATACTATAGGAGGAAAAAAAATACTAAATTGACATATTTCCACCTTAGACTGATAGTATGAAAGGAGATTGAAAACTATCAATTTTTAACATTTTAAAAAGATCCTTTCTCATTATGGAAATATTTAAATAAAATAAAATTAACTTAGAATTCTTGGAAAATATTTTTATTAGCCATGGGGTATTTCCTCCATCAACTTTATTTCAAATTTGTCAATGGATTTAATGGAAACAAACAATGAGCTTGTTTGAGTGACATTGATTCAAATTGCATTGAAAACAAAGTGAAATACTATAATATTGAAAATATAACACAAATATTGAAAGCAATGTATTACAAGAAACACCAAACTCTATTAATTATAAATTAAATAGTGAAAAACACTACAATATACATATCAAAATAAAGTGGCAGAATGGTGGTGGCTCATTCCTAAGACAATATATGAAGGGGATGCTCATTATCCAAAAGCACATAATGTTGAAACTGCATTTTATAATAGTGTCAAACACCCTAATGTCTAGAAACCCTAACATTATCCATTGAACTGATGAAAGGAATGTTGGCCCTTAGGACCCTATTTTGTACACCAACTTATGGAAGGGATAAATTATGTATACAAATTCATTTTTGGGTTTTCTTTGGACTTGAAAGATATGTTAATCAAGGTCAAGATTAAAAAACTGCTCTAAACCTGACAAGATTCGAGGTTGTTTCTAATATAGTGGAAAACCTAAAGGGGCACTTGGGTCATAGACTACATGATGTACCCCTCCAAGGTAATCTTAACCCAAAAATCCATTGCTCTAGCTAAAAGGTGCTCACAATGTGTAGATCTATCAACTTTTGAGTGCTACCTAAAATTTCCTTCCCCTTTCATCACAAATATTTTGGATCTTCAACAACATTCATGTATATTCATCAAGAATTCTACCCAAAAAATATTGTACCCCTTGAAAATAATTGTTTCCTTAAGTTGTTGGGCCTTACGTCTATTCACAACAACTTGTTTCACAAATAGATCTATTTAGTCATTGAAGTAGTATTGAGTATGCAATTTCATTTATCTTTTCTTCATGTTGTCATAACTCCATGTATGTCATCATGGTGTCCTGATCATTTGTTGGATCAAAATAGACAATCTATGGTCCAAAAAAACATCATAGTCTAATATTGACATAAATGGAAAGTCTCACCCAAAATTCATTTTCTAAATTTAAAAAAGAATACAAAATACAACAAGATCTAGAAATTAAAAAGAAAAAATATTTACCATATCCATTACTTATAGTGATCATTAAAGTTTATAAACTTAACAAATTCTCCAATAGACCATATCCATGATAACTTTGGGTAAAGAAAAAAACATTCCACTGTGCATTGAGAAGGAAGTTGGTTCAAAACAAGGTGTCTTTCTTTCCATTCCATCGTCAAAGCAATGTTGCATAGGAATTACTATCAAAACAATCTCCATCACAACGTTACATAAGAAAACAATCCCTATTATAGTGTATGAGCTCATGAGAGTGTTAAAGGAGAGAGTATACATAGCTAGTTGTCCAACCTTCTAATCATGTCTAATCCAAAATCAAAATACCCCACTCTTATTAGTCCTTGTTGAAGGTGGAACTATAAAAATGAACTCTAGAAATGAGTTCCTCAATGACTGGCTATTAGTTCGACCTTTGACTTAAATTTTTTTTGTTTCCAATGTCGAACATAGGAAAATTTAAATAATAATTTTATTGCAATTAAAATAAAAATAAAAATAAAACTTGATTTTTATACCATACTATTGGATTTCAACTTTGAAGTCTAATTGTCAAGGTGGCAACGATATTCTTGGTAATATCACCTACATTAACACCTATGCTACTTATTTTAAAAACATCTATCTATTCACTCTCATGGTTGTCTATTCACTGCCCTAGACTTACGTTCCTTGCTATTGCATTGTCTATCTATTCACCACCCCTATTTTTTAAATCCACTCCCATCTAGATCCCCTCCAACCTATACTTTTAGGTAAGAAGGTTGATGTTACCTTTATTGAAAATTCTCGATGCTTAATCATGCCTTTATTGTTGAAGAAGAAGATGTTGATCTTGAATCTGTTGACGAATAAACTAGAATATCGATTAATCCTACATCCTTCAAACTATGTCTGAGAGGCACAAGAAAGGTATTTATATGCCTAAATAAATCAGATATTATTGAAATATTGTAACTTCGAAGAATATTCTACCTAAGAAGGAGTGTTGAATAATATTGTTATATTATATTTGTTAATTAGGCCCCATTGTGCCTTTGTAAAAGACCTAATTTTATGCTAGCCAGACCACTATTTATAAGAGAGGCCAGTGCCTCATTTGGACACACACACCAAATAGCTCTATAGTTCACAAGTCTTGGAGGATAACCTACTGCAGTTAGGTGTGACGTCAAGGAGGTTTCTTGGTCTATGCCTTGGTATCTCTTGGTTAAGTAGTGCGCTACTCTTTCCTAGTGAAGGAGTAGAGGATATTCTTCTTCTTTTTTTGGTCTATCTATATTGAGGAAGTTTTTGCTGGGTTTTCTTCCCCATGAGGGCTTCCCAACATAATCTGTGTGTCTCTATTGTTTTTGTGATTGTCTCTCTTTCATTGATCTTATTTATGCAACTAATATGCTAAATTATTGTAATAATAAAGAAGAATTTTAACTGCTAATTTCATAAGTAAAACACCAACATGGTATCAGAGCATGCCTAAAAGAGACCAACTCACAATTTGTAAGAAGTGGCTAGATTCAGCACACCCTCTCCAAGATTTAGTTTCATTATTGCAGTTGCTGCAAAATTAGGGTTTCTACATAAACCCTAAGAGTGATGTTTTCACCTTTGTTGGAGGATGTTGGTGAAACTAAGACCACCTAGGAACTCTCCCAAGCAAGGCACATCATTTCCATAGATCATAATTATGAAATTTGAAATTATTATTTCCTCATAAAACCCTAATTTGCAATTGCAGTTGCAGTATCAGTTGTACTTGCAGTTGCAGTTGCAGTACCAGTTGCAGTTGCAGTATCAATTGCAGTTGCAGAACCAATTGCAGTTGCAGTATTAGTTGTAGTGCCATCTCATTCATGCCATTTATTATTCCAGTTGTAGTACCAGTTGCAATGAAACTTTTTTGTGAAGCATTGGGACTGATTGTTCCAGTGCGCCTTACCCTAGAAAACCTCCATCTATCATGAAGCAACTTTGAAGTTTTAAAGCCTTTTTGTTGCTTGGCATTTCATCTAGATGATGCCACTACTTGTCGATGTTGTCAAAGGTATGTACTTACATATTCTTAAATTGTATCATTATTTTAAAGTGTACTAGTAGGAGAAAAGATCTTTTGTCTAAACAATAATCATAGATCTGAAAGGATCTCACATCCCACACATTCAGAGGAACTATGCACCCCAAGTTTTATTATTTTGATATGCCTCTACTTGTTATGGCATTATTGTGATCTTATGAATATCTAGGTTGCATTTTGATCTGTTGAAGTTATCATACTAACCATTTGTAAAAATTAAAGTCAAAGTATTAGATTGATTAAATTTGATATTATAGAGTTTATTCCCTAACTCATATTTTTTTCAAGATAGCATATTGTCTTAGTACAGAGGACAGGTTGAAGAAAATACTTATCATCTTGAGTGAAGGAGACTCAGAAGAAAAACAACAACACTCATTCTTGAGGAAAAGACTCCAAGTTCTAGGTTTGATTGATTAAATTGATAATATTCAAATTTGCACATATGATTGTTAAACACTATAATTGTGATAGAAATATTTGAAATTTTTTTATTATTGAATACTTGGTAGCATGTGAGCAATATTGAGATAAATGCTTATTGTAATTATTTACTAACCGACATCTCCTCCAAGAGAAATTTCTTGTTTTGTTTCCAGGTTACCATGGAGGAATGATTGATCAAAACACTATAAGAGTGTTTCTCTCATTCTTATTATTATATTTCTTACTTTTGACCCTTGTTTCAAGCAAGTCATAAGTGATAGCTCTAAAAAAAAAACTACTATGACGATTGTTCTCGCTATTGTGTTTATTATTATTATAAAGAGTATTATTCATGTCTAGTGTTTCTCCCTTGTTGTTCTTGTTCCAGGAAGGTCACAGGTGATAAACCTGAAGGGAGCTATAGTGATGGTTGCAGGAGGAAACATATTAGATGAAACATGAAGTAGACTATCCAAGCTCTATACATGACCGTATACATCCATGTACCGAAGAAGAAGAAGAAGAAGTTACTTTTGCTAGATACATAACATCTCATATGAAGACATGTCACAAGGATCGGGAGGCTCCAAAGATGACAGAAAAAATCCCTCTAGTGCAGTTGATCACTCTTCATATCTTCAAGAAGAGTTAGTAGAGCTAGAAGGGCCTACCTAGAATCAATGCAGTAACTAGGAAGAGACCAACATAATCCCATGACACTTTGCAGGATGCAAAGACATATAACATTGATAAGACATATTAGAGGGAGAAAATGGCTCCAAAGATTATATAGACTCATAGGGAGTCATGCCTCAGAGAGAGCATGGAGACTCAGAGTGATCCTGAACTTAGAGATGATCAGATGAGAAAAGAGACATCTTCCAGGACTGAAAGACAGATGCCATGATTTGAGAAGATTAGATCGTAGCTTTAGAGACTTCTAGGAGATGTGAGATTTCTTGGTATTTTTCCCTTGTTTCAGTGACAGAGGAGGAATCCATTGAGAAGGACTGGGATATGGATTTTTCCTTGAGACCAGTAGGGAAGTCAGTGGTGACTTCCAATATTGATCTAACAGAATAAGGATGTTTCAGATAATAATATAAATATGTGCAAAGCCTGATTTGTGTCCATGGGATTCTCCTAGCAAGAAGGAGAATACTCTGATGAGACACTTGCTCCAATAATCAAAGAAATAGTTCCAGTGTTCATGAAGATAGCCAGAACAACCATGATTCCAAAACGGTATGATATTTAGAGGGAGAAGTCCCTATATTTTTTATTGAGTTGGCTCTATGAAAGAAGAAAAGCTACCTTCAGTATCATCCACTCTCAGTTTTAGATGAAGTTATTGCCATGATAGAATAGAGGATCTAATCTCAGAGTTTGGAAGCTATAGTGAGAATAGAGCATTCATTCTCAACTTCAAAAATAACAACTACAGGAGAAGAGTCATGGTTCTAGAAGGAACAGTTGTAGAAAAAGTAAAGGACATACTCTCAAGCAGTGAGACAAATAGTGCTTTGCAGAAAGCACATAGAACCAACACGTGATTATGCAGATTGAGTTGCAGTTGAGCAAGTGTACTAGGTTGGTACAATGTGATGTGAAAAATTGGTTTAGAAATATAGGACAGGAAGACTCATGTCTGCAATTTGAAGCAAGGTCTAAGAGCTTGGTATGGTAGGATTGATAGTTTTCTGATGAGCTTCGGATTTACTAAGAGTAAATTTTATCCTGACATTTACTTCAAGATTGAGAATGATGGACCAATTATATTGATATTATATGTGGATGACTTATTCTTGATAGATGAAGAAAATATCATCACATATTGTAAGAAGAATATTGTCGCTGAATTTGAAGGACCTAGGCCCGATGCACTATTTCTTAGGTCTTGAAGTATGGAAGAGCCCAAAAGAGAGTTTCCTTAATCAAGGAAAGTATGTTGTGGAAATTTTGAAGAGATTTGACATGATGGACTGTAAATCCATGACCACTCCTATGGAGATGAATCTGAAGTTATTGTTTGATGTTTTGTCATAAATAGTTAAAGTTCCTCTATATAGATAGGTGATTGGTTCGTTGATGTATCTAACTAATACTAGACCAAATATATGCTTTCTTGTGAACACCTTGATTTAGTATCTGGTGGAGCCCAGGCGTGTTCACCTTGTAGTTGCAATGCATGTGATGAGATACCTTAAGGATACATTGGAGTATGGCCTCTGTTATACTGGAGATTGTGACTTTGGATTGCATCGATATATTAATTCAAATTGGGTTGGAAGTTCTTTAGACAAAAAAATCACTTCAGGATGTTGTTTTATTTTAGGGTCAGCCACGACTTCGTGGCAAAGCAGGAAGCAATCCAGTATTTCTCTCAATACAGAATAAGTGGAGTACATTGTAGCATGCTCTGCTAGTTGTGAAGTCATATGGATTTAGAAGTTGTGGATAGGTCTATTTGACCTAGAGATGGATACTACCATGGTATTTTTTGACAACCATAGTTTCATAAAGATGACAAAGAACCCATTGTTCCACGATAAGACGAAGAAAACTGAGATCCAATACCACTACATTCGTGATATGGTACATAAGGGAGTTTTGAAGCCCTAGTATGTTGGCACAGATGAGAAGGTAGCATATGTGTTGACTAAGCCTTTGTCTCATGTGAAGTTTGAGTACTTTCGAAACAATATTGGTGTAGTCTGAAAGGACTTCCCTCAAAAGGGGGAGTGGTGTTGATGATACTATGGTATCCTGACCACCATCAGGGCAGCTCGTTAGGATTTATATCCTAGGGGATTGATCATCCCTAGACATATCCTGTAAGGTCCGAATGGACGGTCTGTCATAGTGCCTATGTATGTATATACTTGTTGTGGTCAGTAGTGTGTCACATCATTAGGATTTATATCTTAGGGGATTTTATTATCCCTGGATAGATCCTATAAGGTCTGGATGAACGGTCTGTCGGAGTTCCCACTATTGTTGTTGTTGTTGATGATGATGATGATGTTGATGTTCCTATCTCATTATGTTGTCATTGATGTTCTTCCAGCTTTGTGTTGTTGATGTTGATGTTTCAGCTTCATGTTGTTGATGATGTTACTCCAACTCCGCACTGCAGATGACGATGATGCTCAATTTCTACCGATGTTGATCATGAGAAAAACTTTTGATGATTTATAGATATGAAAACTAGTGTTCCATATGTTGATGACGATGTCTCCTCCTCTTGATGTCGTTTTGAGTCCAGTCATTTTTTATTGATGTTGTCACTAGAATACCCTTCTTGTTAAGGGGGAGTGTTGAATTATTATAACTTCAAAGAATATTCTACCTAAGAAGGAGTGTTGAATAATATTGTTATATTGTATTTGTTAATTAGGCCCTATTGTGCCTTAACAATTAAATGTAAATTAAGAGGTAAAGTGACAGGTTGGCTCGGACCTAATTTTAGGTTGGCCAGACCACTATTTATAAGGGATGTCAGCACCTCATTTGGACACACACACCAACTAGCTCTGCAATGCGCAAATATTGGAGGAGAACCTACTATAGTTAGGTGTGACGTCAAGGAGGGTTCTTGGTCTATGTATTGGTATCTCTTGATTAAGTAGTGAGCTACTCTTTCCTAGTGAAGAATTAGAGGAGGATCTTCATTTTTTTTTTTGGTCTATCTATATTGACGAAGATTTTGCTCGGTTTTCTTCTCCGTGAGGGATTCCCAAGATAATTTGTGTGTCTCTATTGTTTATGTGATTGCCTCTCTTTCAGTGATCTTATTTATGCACATAATGTGGTAAATGATTGTAATAATAAAGAAGAACGGTAACTTCTAGATGTATAAGTAAAACATCAATAGATACAATAAACCAAGTAAGTGTGAATCCTTACTATTTTTTGTTGAAGAACTAATGTAAATGGCACAAAGACTTCATAGATGATAACTATAACAAAAAAATTGGAAATATTTAGCATGCAACTACAACAAAAAAAATGGAAATAGATAGATAGTTGAACATCAGAGTGCATAAGAGAGTATAATAGGCAAAGGATTGGTAGTTATGATCCTTTTGATTGCAATGATCCACATACTCATGAAACTAATTAGTGTTGACACCACAACAGATTTAGCTTACATATAATTTGGTTAATAAACTAGATGCCATACTAACATAAAATTACTACATCATTTGTTTTCGCATGATAGTATGACTAAATTATGAAAGATAGATAATAGCATGGCCATGATTTCTTATTGTTGGTGTTAATGAAATTACTTGTTCAAAATTAGAGGTTTTAATGTATTGTCAAAATGATATACTTTCAATTTGATTTTGACAGTAAGTAATAGAATTACCTCTCGCGAAATCATATTACATCTAAGAGAATATCACCCAATTAGGTGTCTGAACTGATCCATTTTTCGTTTACTTATCCAAACTCAAATTTTCTTCCAAGAACTTACCAATTTCTCATAGGCCTCGTTTCCTTCCATTTTAACACTAGCAAATTTGATTATGATCATAAGGATAAGAATTATATAATCCAAAATCTCAAAAACCTATTAGATAGTCCATATATCAAAACTTAGTTTTCATGTAAGTAGGCATTGAAACAATATTCAAACATATTATGGTGGTGTCTTTAATAATAACAATAATACCAGTAGTTGACCTATGATAAAAGGCATAGTTGTGCAGTCTCCTTGGATCCTTGGCTTTTGTGATCTTGAACAAGGAAAAATATATTCAATTTGCATGGCATGGAGGATAATATTGACATCTTGGGGACTCATGGTTTGCACCAATCTATGAAATCATCTCTATCCTCAATGTTGGAACCTTCAATTTCATGCATATCATGACTCTAGAATTTGTAATTTGGGCATTGGTGCAACTGAATCCATATCCCACTAGTTATGTGCAGCCATATCTTATTTGGTACTAAGGATTCATGTAAGTCCATGGTGGTTGGTACTTCCATAGAGAGGACGCACATGAGGAAAGGATTCACAGTCCACAATTTGCCTCAAAGTGGAATCCCACAATTAAATATTTGAATTTTTGTTAAAATATAATTAATTTCTTTTTTTTAACAAAGAAAATATTGACCCTGATACAATATCACCATTCCCGATGACATTTATTTCCCATCACCACATTAGCCGCCACTCATATGAATTGAATATCGTTATTAAGTGGCATGATTTTCGTAAAATATCTTCCATAAATATAAAATCATACTGTGCAATTGGCAACTTTGAATTAAGAGATACATCATTTGATAATCAAGGAAATATGTGGTAAAATTAAATAATAAACTAAAACACACGTTGTAAAAATATTGCATTGACAAAGGTGCTACCTATTCATAAAAAATAGTCTTTGTAAGACATGTCAAGTAAAAGGAAAGAATTATATTGTGGTGACACTTTCAACACCTTGGGATGACAAGCTCACTAGTTTCAGTGGTCGTGGGCCTACAAGTGGTACTCAACTCTCCCATCTAAAGAAAATAACTTGAACAAGGTTTGGACCTTGGGTGTGTGTTGGAAGTATTTCATTTCAAAACCATCGATCTCTTTGGCACCTTCATTTTTAAGAAGAATGTTGAGAATTCCTAACCCTACTCTGACATTCAAAAATGCCAAACCTGATGATTTTCTTAAACCTCACAACAAAGGAATGGAGTTCCTTGAAATATTTCTTACAAACCCAACTATCAACAGTAGTACTACACAGGTTGAGGTGTGCTATTTAAAATACCCATATAAATAATTCACTTGGTTATTTGCTAGAATAATTGAACAAGATTCCACGACCTCAGTGCCCAAGTATATTGTATATATTCTCTATCATTCAATTCATGAAAATGAAGTAATTGATTGGGCCAATATTATTTCAAATGATATTTTGTTTCAGTTGGGAAACCTTGGGAATACCAAGAAATTTTACATGACTT
>WSFP011474910.1:0-17140 GCA_009831015.1 Picea engelmannii
GCAGGATAACAACTTTGGAGCATTCACGTTTGGCTAAGGTACGCTATTAAAGTTGTTACTTGCAATTAAATTTAAGTTACACATGGTATTTTTCTGTGTTGGGTTGAATATTTCATTGCCATGTGATTTCTTGCACATGCTTTCCTACGGTATTTGTAATCCCCTTGTTCATTGTATTTTGAATTGATTTCCCATGGTGAACCCAACCTATGATATGCATGTGTCGTGTTCATCGTCAAGTTGCATTTTTTAACTGTTGTCGTTCTTTCCTTCTGTCTTCATAAAAACAAAAAATTCTTTTGCATTGCATCGCATGTAGTCATAATGACTGGGGTCGTTACATATGCTATCAGAGTAGGTTCAACCCTTTGACTGTGGATCTCCATGCTTTCCACTATAGTAAACCTTGAGTAATAACCTATCACTAATTAAAAATTTAACGTGTCCATGGAGTGACCTTGATTAGAGGATGCCACAGAGGTTCACAGCGTGGTGTCGTGGAAGGAGGTGTGACACCTCCAGAAGTTCCTGTACGCTCATAGTCTAGCCTCTATGGGGGAAGAACAAGCCCTTGGGCTGGAGTTGATTGTTGTAAGGGATGATGATGGTCTGATAAGGTCCTTTCATAGATTTTCAGAGGCTTTGATTCACCATTTGTACTAAGATGAGGCCAGGGTGCTTGTACCCCTAAGGGTCCATAACACACCCAACTAGTACCGTTAGTATTCACCATGAACTCGAGAAGGTCAAATTTTCTCAAGTTGTTTGGTGCCATGGATGTTAAAGCCGCCAAGGCATGGTTGGATAATATGGAGAGTTGCTTGAATTTCATGACTATACCTACAACATGAAGGTCCACATGGTGGTATTTCAACTAGAGAGGAGCACTCTTCTATGGTGGAATATGATCCTACCAAAGTTGAACATGACAGTCGAAGATGTGTCATGAGAACTATTCGAGAAACAGTTCCGGGAGAGGAATAGAGCATATGGATCAACCAAACCAACTACCATGGGATATTTGGGCAAGTCCCATTGGATTCATCTAGTGGTGAATAACTGTCAAGCAAAACACTAGTTAACTGTGATTGAGACGTTAGGTATCGTTGTTGACCAGACCGTTAGAATTTGATATATCTAGGTGCTACAGAGAGTTTCATTTATGGGGCAACACTATATAGAATTAAGGTAAAGGAAATCATTCAAGATGCATTTATCCTTGCAGAAATGGTTTTGGGAGCCAAAAAAAAGGTTGGAGGGAAGGTTGTGGGTTGTAGCCTTAACCTGGGATAGTTTTCACCAGGGACAACCTATACGTCATGATATTATGATCTTATGATGTAGTGATCGGTATGGATTGGTTGGAATCGCCTGAGGCAATACTCGAATTTAAGGAGAAACATTTTAGCTTGGTCAATGATGAGGGAAAAAGACGTGTGATTGTAGATCAGAACTAGGGAGTTTCCCTGAGGTTCATCTCTTCCTTGCAGCTACAGAAGAGAATGAAAAAGGGATGTAATCTTTATGTGATCCTTTCTTTAAATGAGAAGGGTGTAGCAGAAGGTCTAGAACACCTTCCGGTGGTGAGAGAGTTTGCAAAATTCTTCCTTGAGGAGTTACCTGGGATGTCGCCTGAGAGGGAATTGGAATTTACCATAGACCTAAAACCAAGGAATGAACTAATAGAAGGAATTCCTTATCAGATGTCAACCCTAGAGTTATAGGAGTTGAGAATGAAATTGAAGGATTTTTTGTACCTCGGACTTATACATCCAAGTATGTCACCATGGGGTGTGCCGGTTATATTCATATGGAATAAGGATGGGTCATGGAGACTCTGCATTGACTATCGTCAATTGAACAAGGCAACGATAAAGAATTAATATCTGTTTCCAAGGATTGATGATCCGTTTGATCATATGAAAGGTGTGATGGTGTTTTCAATGATCGACATGAGATCAGGGTATCACCAACTACATATCAAGGAGGATGACATCCCTAAGAATTCCTTTAAGATGAGGTTTGGACATTACAAGTTTACTATTTTTCCTTTTTGACTGATGAATGCCCTTGCGGTATTTCTAAGTTTAATGAACATGGTGTTCCATGAGTACTTGGACAACTTCGTCCATTATTCATTGATTATATTCTTATTTAATCTCAGATGATGGAGCAGCATAACGAACAATTGTGCTTGGTATTACAGTGTTTATGAGAGAACAAATTATATGGGAGATTGTATAAAAGCTCATTTTATCAATTGAAGATTCACTACTTGCAGCATGTCATCTTCGACGAAGGTATCATCATGCATCCAACATAGGTCAAGGCTATTATGGAATGGAATGCACTAACGAATGTCCTAGAAGTGTGTATCCTCATGGGTTTAGCGGGATACTATCGAATATTCATCGAGGTGTTTTCAAAGATAGAAAATCTGATTACGGAATTGCAGAAGAATAACAAGAATTTTATTTGGACTGAGAAATGTACGGAGGAATTTTGGGGGCTCAAGGAGTTGTTGACAATGGCACCAAAACTAAAGGTCCCTAACATGGACACAGACTTCTTGGTATGCACTAATGTATCCAAGGAAGGTTTAGGTGGAATCTTGATGTAAGACATTCGAGTGATCACGTACATCTCGAGAAAGTTGACAAGGCATGAGGACAACTATACAATGCACAATTTGGAGTTTGTTAGCCATTGTTTATGCCTTGAGAGTTTCGAGACACTACCTTATTGGACGAAAATTCGAACTAAAAATGGACCACTATGGTCTACAAAAAATCTTTACGCAAGGCGATGTGAATGCATGACAACAACGTTGGTCAGAATTGCTTAGCGAGTATGATTTTGAGACTACTTACATAAATGGAATAGTGAAAAGAGTAGCGGATGTGTTGAGTAGAGACCACATATATTTTTGGTGAATTCTCTTCAGACAAATCTACATGAAAATATTCTCAGTTTAGAGTGCAATGATGATTGGTACAAAGAGGTCAAGCATTTTATCGGACCAAACATAATGATGGTACCAAAATTTGAAGGATTTACTATGGACAAGGATAGATTATTGAGATTTAAAGGTTGAATTTTTGTACCTCCCAATGACAATTTGAGGAGTGTGATTGTAGATGAGGCTCAGAGAGCAGTGTACATGGATCATCCGAGAATCACGAATATGAGGGAAGACCTTAAAAACTTATTCTTCTAGAAAGGAATGAAGGAAAACATAGTCAAATACCTTTCAATATGTCTAGAATTTCAGCAGCTGAAGGATGAACATAGACATTTGACAGGATTAATACAACCACATGCTATTCCGTAATCGAAATGGGAGGTCATTTCGATGGATTTCATTATTGGATTTCCATTGACGACAAGGAGACATGACTCAATTTTTGTGGTATTTGACACTCTAACGAAGAGTGTTGATTTTATTCTTATGCGTAGGACATATCAGGCACTCGACTTAGCTAGATATTTTATCAGCGATATCATGAGGCTGCATGGAGTGCCTAAGAGGATTATATCCAGTCGAGGATTGATGTTTACTAGACGATTTTGGACTAGTTTCCAAGAGGCCTTGGGAATCAAACTTAACCTTAGTACTGTGTATCACCCAAAGACAAACAGGCAGACCAAATGAAGAAACCAAATTTTATAGGACATGTTGCGCATGTACGTGATTAACCAATAGAATAATTGGGAAGAATTCTTGCCAGTGGTAGAATTCGTATATAACAACAATTATCAAAGAACCATTAAGATGGTGCCTTTCGAGTTTCTTTACATGCGACCGTGTCAGACGACTTTGATTTGGGATCAACTTGAGGATAGTGTCTTGGTGGGACCAGAAGTGATCCAAGAAATGGCATATCAATGTAGACTATAAGACAAAATATTAAGGAAGAGCAAGATTTATAGTAGAGTTATATCGATGCGCATCGTGTCAATCATAGTTATCAAGATTGGTGATCAAGTCTTCTTGTGGGTGAAACTGCATAAGAGTTTGATCATGTTTGGAAGGTGCTAAAATATCTCCTATGTTCGGGGGATCCTAAGAGATTGTGGAAAGGAGAGTGTCGCAACATATTTGACTAGCCTTGCTTGATTCTTTGAGGCATATGCATGATGTCTTTGACATATATGTTTTGAGACATTATGTTAGTGATACTACTCATGTTGTTGACTTCAGTACCTTGTAGGTATCATATGATGGTGCGCTCATGACTGATGTGGCCCCTTTGCAGCTCGAAGGGCTTAGAGGGAAGAAGAGTACCCCTAGAATTGGCTGGGAGGTACCGTTGATGTCACATTGGCTAGAAAGAGAGATTTGGATGTAGCACGTATGGGATAACAACTTTGGAGAATTCACATTTGGCTAAGGTATGCAATTACAGTTGTTAATTACAATTAAATTTAAGTTACATATGGTATTTTTCTGTGTTGGGTTGAATATTTCATTTCCATGTGCTTGCTTGCACGTGCTTTCCTATGGTATTTGTAATCCCCTTGCTCATTGTATTTTGAATTGATTTCACATGGTGAACCCAACCTATGATATTTATGTGTCATGTTCATCGTCAAGTTTCATTTTTTAACTGTTGTCATTGTTTCCTTCCATATTCAAAAAAAATAAAAAAACATTTTTCATTGCATCGCATGTAGTCTTAGCGATTGGGGTCATTACATATGGTATCAGAGTGGGTTCAACCCTACGACTGTGGATCCCCATGATTTCCACTATAGTAAATAATTGAGTAATAACCTAGCACTAATTAAAACTTTAACGTGTCCATGTAGTGATATTGATTAGAGGATGCCACAAAGGTTCACAACATGGTGTCAAGGAAGGAGGTGCGATGCCTCTAGAAGTTCCCGTACCCTCGAAGTCTAACCTATATGGGGGAAGAACAAGCCCTTGGGCTGGAGCCAATTGTTGTAAGGGATGATGATGGTCTGATAAGGTCCTTCCATATATTGTTAGAGGCCTTCATTCACCATCTGTACTGAGATGAGGCTAGGGTGCCTGTACCCCTAAGGGTCCATAGCATGCCCAACTAGTACCGTTAGTATTCACCATGAACTCAAGAAGGTCAAATTTCTCGAGTTCTTTGGTGCCACAAATGGTGCAACCACCGAGGCATGGTTGGATAATATGGCGAGGTGCTTGAACTTCATGACTATACCTACAACATGAATATCTGCATGGTGGTATTTCAACTGAAGAGGAGAACTCTTCTATGGTGGAATATGCTCCTACCGCAGCTGAACATGACAGTCGAAGGCGTGTCATGGGAACTATTTGAGGAACGGTTCTGGTAGAGGAACAGAGCATCTGGATCATCCAGACTGATTACCATGAGAGATTTGGGTAAGTCCCATCAGATTCATCCAACGATGAATAACTATCAGGAAAAACACTAGTCGACTATGATTGAGATGTCAGGTATTGTCGCTAACCAGAGCATTAGTATTTGATATATCCAGGTGCTACAGAGAGTTTCATTTCTAGGGAAACACTATATAGAACTAATTTAAAGGAAATCATTCGGGATGAGTTTAGCATTGTAGAAATGGTTTTGGAAGCCAAAAAAAAAGGTTGGAGGAAATGTTACAGGTTGTAGCCCTAGCTTGGGATAGTTTTCACTAGGGCCAACCTGTACATCACGATATTAGGATCTTATGACGTCGCGATCGGTATGGACTGGTTAGAATCACCTGAGGTGATACTCAACTATAAGGAGAAATAGTTTAGCTTGGTCGATGATGAAGTACAAAGACATGTGATTGTAGGTCAAAACTAGGGAGTTTCCATCAGGTTCATCTCTTCCTTCCAGCTATGGAAGAGCATGCACAAGGGATGTAAGATTTATGTGATCCTTGCGTTAAATGAGAAGGGTGTTGTGGAAGTCCTAGAACACCTTCTGGTGGTGAGAGAGTTTGCAGAATTCTTCCTTGAGGAGTTACCTGGGATGCCACTTGAGAGGGAATTGGAATTTACCATAGACCTAAAACCGGAGACTAAAACAATAGAAAGAATTCCTTATTGGATGTCGACTCTAGAGTTATAGGAGCTGAGAATACAAGTGAAGGATTTGTTGTACCTGGGACTTATAAATTGAAGTATGTCACAATGGGTTGCACCGGTTATATTCATATGGAATAATGAGGGGTCATGGAGACTCTTCATTAACTATCATCCATTGAGCAAGGCAACGATAAATAATCAATATCTGTTTCCAAGGATTGATGATCTATTTGATCAGATGAAGGGTGCAATGGTGTTTTCAATGATCGACTTGAGATCAGGGTATCACCAGCTACATATCAAGGAGGATGACATCCCTAAGACCTCCTTTAGGATGAGGTTTGGACATTATGAGTTTACTGTTTTTCTTTTTGGACTGATGAATGCCCCCGAGGTATTTATGAGTTTAATGAACATGGTGTTCCATGAGTACTTGGACAAGTTCATCCAAGTATTCATCGATGATATTTTTACTTACTCTCGAATGATGGAGGATCATGACAAAAAAAAATTCTTGGTACTACAGCGTTTGCGAGAGAACAAATTTTATGGGAGTTGTCTAAATGCTCATTTTATGAATCGAAGATTCACTACTTAGGGCATGTCATCTCTGATGAAGGTATCATGGTGGATCCAACAAAGGTCAAGGCTATTATGGAATGGCCTACACTGACAAATATCCCATAAATGTCTATCTTCATGGGTTTAGTGGGATACTATCGAAGATTCGTCGAGGGTTTTTCAAAGATAGAAAATCTGATTACGAAATTGCAGAGGAAGAACAAGAATTGTGTTTGGACCGAGAAATGTGTGGAGGAATTTTGGGGGCTCAAGGAGCTATTGACAATGTCACCGAAACTAAAGGTCCCTAACATGGACACAAACTTCTTGGTATGCACTAATGTATCCAAGGAAGGCTTAGGCGAGGTGTTGATGCAAGACAGTCAAGTGATCACATACATCTCGAGAAAGTTGACAAGGCATGAGGAGAACTATGCAATGCACGATTTGGAGTTTGTTAGGCATTGTTTATGCCTTGAGATTTTGGAGACACTACCTTATTGGACATGAATTCAAACTAAAAATGGACCACTGTGGTCTACAAAACATCTTTACGCAAGGTGACTTGAATGCGTGACAACGACGTTGGTCGGAATTGCTTAGCGAGTATGATTTTGAGATTACTTACATAAATGGAACAATGAACAGAGTAGAGGATGTGTTGAGTAGAGACCACACATCTTTTTCGGTTAATTATCTTCAGACAAATATACATGAAAATATTCTCACTTTAGAGAGCAACGATGATTGGTACACAGAAGTCAAGGATTTTATCAGACTAAACACAATGATGGTACCAAAATTTGAAAGATTTACTATGGACAATGACAGATTATTGAGATTTAAAGGTTGAATTTACATACCTCCCAATGATGAGTTGAGGAGTGTGATCTTATACAAGGCTCAGAGAATAGTGTACATGGATCATCTTGGAATCATGAAGATGAGGGAAGACCTTAAAACATTATTCTTTTGGAAAGGAATGAAGGAAAACATAGTCAACTACCTTGAAATATGTATAGAATGTTAGCAGGTGAAGGATGAACATAGACATCTGACAAGATTAATACACCCACATGCTATTTCGAAATCAGAATGGGAGGTCGTTTCAGTGGATTTCATTATCGGATTTCCATTGACGACAAGGAGACATGATTCGATTTTGGTGGTAGTTGACACTCTGACGAAGAGTGTTGATTTTATTATTATGCATACGACGTATCAGGCACCCGAATTAGCTATAGATTTCATCAATGATATTGTGAGGATGCATGGCATGCTTAAGAGGATTATATCCAATCGAGGATCGATGTTTACTAGATCATTTTGGACTAGTTTCCAAGAGGCCTTGGCAACCCAACTTAACCTTAGTACTGTGTATCACTCGAAGACAAACGAGCAGAACAAACGAATGAACCAAATCTTACAGGACATGTTGCACATGTACATGACGGAGCAATAGAAGAATTGGGAATAATTCTTGCCATTGGTATAATTCGTATATAACAACAGTTATCAAAGAACCATTAAGATGGTGCCTTTCGAGTTTCTTTATGTTCGACCGTGTCAGATGCCTTTGAGTTGGGATCAACTTTAGGATAGTGTCTTGGTGGGACTAGAAGCGATCCAAGAAATGGAATATCAATGCAAAATATAAGACAAAATATCAAGGAAGAACAAGATCGACAACAGAGTTATATCGATGCGCATCGTGTCTATCGTAGTTATGAATATTGGTGATCAAGTCTTCTTGCGGGTGAACCTGCATAAGAGTTTGATCAAGTTTGGAAAGGTTCCAAAAGATCTCGTAGGTTTAAGGGATCCAAATATATTATGGAAAGGAGAGGGTCGCAACATATTTGACTAGCCTTGCCTAATTCTTTGAGGCATACACACGATGTCTTTGATGTATTTGTTTTGAGACATTATGTTAGTGATCCTAGTCATGTTGTTGACTTGAGTAGCTTGCAAGTATCAGATGAGGGTGATCTCACTACTGAGACAATCCACATCTTGTACCATCACATTCAACAACTACGATGTCGAACAATAGATCAGTTCAAGGTCCAGTGGGAGAACAAGTCTGCACTTGACGACCTCGGAGGACGCATATGATATGCACCAATAGTTTCCATTTTTGTTGATAGATAGACTTATGATAATGTGATACACCTTATTTTGGCACTTATATATTGTGAAACTTTGGGACGAAATTTAAAAAAAGTGGGGATGTATGTAACATCCCGCTCTTGGGCGCACGTAGTGAACTTAATCTTTGAGGACACTTGCTGGAAAGTGATCCAGATTATTATACTATTGGTTGTTTGATTATGATTATGAGACATTATGGATTTCACGATATGTAATTTTTTTGTATTCACATAGACAGGTGTTATTGATTGGGTTCTCCTGATTGTGAAGGACTTTGGACATTGAGGATGTAGAGGCATCGTTGAAAACCCTTGGACTCTGGATTGAGTCAGGGAGAGAATTGTTGGGTTTGAATGTTATTGATGTGACACATGTACATATGATTAGATGTTGTGATGATTGATTATTGTTGTTGACATGATTCGTTGATGGATATAGGTTGACGATAGCTTACAAAACAAACTCACATGTGGAGTAGAGGGGTCATGCAGGACAACTAGAGACATGAGGGAGAGGTGTGGACAACATCCCTACCACAGCCCACTAGCATTCCCTCCACGGATAGAATTGTAGGTTAATGATTACCTAGTTCGAGAAGACCCACAATGTTGTGAGGGAAGACTGTGACAGTTTCTCACGATGATTATAATTGGCACACAATAAGGTGGGGGCCTTATTCCTTAGAGGCCCTTAGTCTCCCACAAGATCACCCGGGGAAGTATTGACTCCGGGGGTTTTTGATGTCTACCAAAGTCAGTCAAGAGGTGATTGGCACCCTTGGAGAACGTAGTGAGTCTTGAAGGGCACGTCATGTAAGGAAAGGAAAATGAGGTGAGTGGCACCCTGGGAGAACGTAGTGCATCCTGAAGGGAATGTCGTATAAGGGAAACAAAAGGAGGCAGGTGGAACCCTTGCAGCACGTAGTGCGTCCTGAAGGGAATGTCGCGATTTTAATTGTTAAGTGAATAAACCTAGTCGGCCTTAAAATGAATGATGTGATAAATAAGATTTAAAAAAAAAAAATCCTTATTGAAAATTTCGCCCAACCTAGTGAAATTAAACCTAGGTCTAAGTAGAACATGTGGTCAAAAAACAATAATAATAATATATAAACTTGTAACAATAAGGGGGGTAAGAAATTCAAATTATTTATTAAACTCAATTTTAATGGTTGTTTCATCTACACTTGCTAAATTATTTTTTAATTAAATAAGAAAAAGGGTACATGGTTTTTTTATCTACACTTTATAAATTGATTTTTAGCTAAAAAGGAAAAAGGGGAAACATAAAGAAAAAGTTGAATGTCTTAATTAGTAAGGAATCTTCTCTTGGAAGCTTTCTATTTATGAACTCAACTAGGAATTAAGTAAGGCGTAAGTCATTTACGATTTGTAAGGGAATATTGGGACACCAAGGAGAGTTTTTAGAAATGATTTTAGGTGGTTGAGAGAAATAGGAATAATTAAATAATTAATAAAATTATTTTTATGGTGCAACTAGGGGATGGGTGACATGTGTACAGGGAAGGTTATTCCTAATTAAATTAATGAAAAAGGAATTTAATGGGAATTTGGGAAACTAATTACTTAAAAACTCTATAAAAAGGAGGGAGGAGGAGGAGTATGGGTCTGATATTTTTGCGTAACCTTACACTGTTGAATTTTTATCCTGACTGAGCTTTCTCTTGAGGGATTTGGGATACCCATCTCGGGTAGCGAGTGGTAGCTCAACCTTGCAAGGCAAGTTGGGTGCTAGAAATTCTTTGGTATTGTGTGTGTGACCCCTTTGCACCTCGAGGGGCTTAGGGGGAAGAAGATTACCCCTAGCATTGGCTGGGAGGTACCATTGAGGTCACATTAGTTAGCAAGTAGGAGCTAGACAGAGCGCGTGGAGGATAACAAATTTGGAGCATTCACATTTGGCTAAGGTATGCTATTAAATTTGTTACTTGCAATTAAATTTAATTTACACATGCTATTTTTCTATGCTAGGTTGAATATTTCATTGCCATGTGATTTATTGCACATGCTTTCATACGGTATTTTTAATCACCTTGCTCAATGTATTGTGAATTAATTTCCCATGGTGAACCCAACCTATGATCTACATGTGTCGTGTTCATCGTCAAGTTGCATTTTTTAACTGTTGTCGTTGTTTCCTTCCGTCTTCCAAAAAAAAAAAAAAATTTTGCATTGCATCACATGTAGTCGTAACGATTGGGATTGTTAAGTATGGTATTAGAGTAGGTTCAAACCTACGACTATGGATCACCATGCTTTCCACTACAGTAAACCCTTGAGTAATAACCTAGTGCTAATTAAAACTTTAATGTGTCCATGTAGTGATCTTGATTACAGGATGCCACATATGTTCACAACATGGTGTTGTGGAAGGAGGTGCGATGCCTCCATAATTTCCCATACCCTCATAGTCTAACCTCTATGGGGGAAGAACAAGCCCTTGGGATGGATTCAATTGTTGTAAGGGATGATGATGGTTTGATAAGGTCCTTCCATGGATTGTCAAAGGCCTTGATTCACCATCTGTACTGTGATGAGGCTAGGCCACCTGTACCTCCAAGGGTCCATAACACACACAACTAGTACCATTAGTATTCGCCGTGAAATCGAGAAGGTCAAATTTTCTCAAGTTCTTTGGTGCCAAGGACGGTGCAACCATTGAGGCATGGTTGGAAAAATATGGTGAGGTTCTTGAACTTCACAACAATAACTCCAACATGAATGTCCACATGGTGGTCTTTCAAGTAAAGAGGAGCACTCTTCTATAGTGGAATATGATCCTACCACAGTTGAACATGAAATTCAAATACATTTCATGGGAACTATTCGAGGAATAGTTTCAGGAGAGGAATAGAGCATATGGATCAACTGGATCAACTACCATGGGAGATTTGAGCAATTCCCATTGCATTCATGCAGCGTTGAATAACTGTCAGGAAAAACACCAGTCAATTGTGATTGAGACGTTTGGTATCGTCGCTGACAAGACCGTTAGTATTTGATATATCCAGGTGCTACAGAGAGTTTCATTTCTGGGACAACACTATATAGAATTAACTTAAAGGAAATGGTTCAGGATGATTTTAGCCTTGTAGAAATGGTTTTGGGAGCCAAAAAAAAGGTTGGAGGGAAGGTTACGGGTTGTATCCTTAACCTGGGATAGTTTTCACCAAGTCCAACATGTACGTCATGATCTTAGGATCTTATGAAATTGTGATCGGTATGGACTGGTTGGAATATCGTGAGGCAATACTCGACTGTAAGGAGAAATGGTTTATCTTGGTCGATGATGAGGGACAATGACGCGTGATTGTAGGTCAGAACAAGGGAGTTTCCCTGAGGTTCATCTCTTCCTTCTAGCTACAAAAGAGCATGCAAAAGGGATTTAAGATTTATGTGATCCTTGTGTTAAATGAGAACGGTGTAGTGAAAGGTCTAGAATACCTTTTGGTGGTGAGAGAGTTTGTGGACTTCTTCCCTGAGGAGTTACCTGGGATGTTGCCTAAGAGGGAATTCAAATTTATCATAGACCTAAAACCTGAGACTGAGCCAATAGCGAGAATGCCTTATCGGATGTCAAACCCAGAGCTACAGGAGTTGAGAATGAAAGTGAAGGATTTGTTGTATCTGGGACTTATACATGCAAGTATGTCACCATGGGGTGCATCGGCTATATTCATATGAAATAAGGATGGGTTGTGGAGACTCTGCATTGACTATAGTCAATTAAGCAAGGAAATGATAAAGAATCAGTATTTGTTTCCAAGGATTGATGATCTGTTTGATCAGAGGAAGGGTACGACAATGTTTTCAAAGATCGACTTGAGATCAGGGTATCACCAGCTACATATCAAGGAGTATGACATCCCTAAGACCACCTTTAAGACGAGGTTTGGACATTAAGAGTTTACTGTTTTTCCTTTTGGACTAATGAATTCCCTTGGGGTATTTCTAATTTTAATGAATGGGGTGTTCCATGAGTACTTGGACAAGTTCGTCCAAGTATTCATTGATGATATTTTTATTTACTCTCGAATGATGGAGGAGCATGATGAACACTTGCACTTGGTACTACAGTGTTTGTGAGAGAACAAATTGTATGGGAAATTGTCTAAATGCTCATTTTATTAATCAAAGATTCACTACTTAGGGCATGTCCCTCTCTGATGAAGGTATCGTCATGGATCCAACAAAGGTCAAGGTTATTATGGAATGGCCTGCATTGATGAATGTCCTAGAAGTGTGTATCTTCATGTGTTTAGTGGGATACTATCAAAGATTCATCGAGGGTTTTTCAAAGATAGAAAATCTGATAAAGGAATTGCAGAAGAAGAACAAAAATTTTGTTTGGACATAAATGGAATAGTGAACGGAGTAGTGGATGTGTTGAGTAGAGACCACACATATTTTTGGTGAATTATCTTCATAAAAATCTACATGAAAATATTCTCACTTTAGAGTTTAACAATGACTGGTACACAGATGTCAAGGATTTTATTGGACCAAACACAATGATGGTACCAAAATTTGAAGGATTTACTATGGACAATGACAGATTATTGAGATTTAAAGGTTGAATTTATGTACCTCCCAACAACGAGCTGAGGAGTGTGATCCTTGACGAGGATTAGAGAGTACTGTACATGGATCATCCTGGAATCAAGAAGATGGGGGAAGACCTTAAACACTTATTCTTCTGGAAAGAAATGAAGGAAAACATCATCAACTACCCTGCAAGATGTCTAGAATGTCGACAGGTCAAGGCTCAACATAGATATTCGATGAGATTAATACAACCACATGTTATTCCAGATTCGAAATGGGATGTCATTTCGATGGATTTCATTATTGGATTTCCATTGACGACAAGGAGACATGACTCAATTTTTGTGGTAGTCGAAACTCTGATAAAGAGTGTTGATTTTATTCTTGTGCATGGGATGTATCAGGAACCCGACTAAGCTAGAGATTTCATCAGTGAGATCCTGAAGCTGCATGGTGTGACTAAGAGGATTATATTCGATCGAGGATCAATGTTTACTGAACAATTTTGGACTAGTTTCCAAGAGGCCTTAGGAACCCAACTTAACCTTAGCACTGTGTATCACTCGAAGATAGATGGTCAAACTAAACGAACAAACCAAATCTTACAGGACATGTTGTGCATGTACATGATTGACCAACAGAATAATTGGGAAGAATTCTTGCCAGCGGTAGAATTCGTATATAACAACAGTTATCAAAGAACCGTTAAGATGGTGCCTTTCGAGTTTCTTTACGTGCGACCATGTCATACACCTTTGAGTTGGGTTCAAATTGAGGATAGTGTCCTAGTGGGACTGAAATAAATCCAAGAAATGGAATATCAATGCAAACTATAAGACAAAATATCAAGGAAGAACAAGATCAACATTAGAGTTATATCGATGTGCATCATGTCAATCATAGTTATGAATATTGGTGATCAAGTCTTCTTGTGGGTGAAACCTCATGAGAGTTTGATCAAGTTTGGAAAGGTTCTAAACTCTCTCCTGGGTTCAGGGGATCCTAAGAGACTGTGAAAAGGAGAGGGTCGCGACATATTTGACTAGCCTTGCCTGATTCTTTGAGGCATACGTATGATGTCTTAGACGTCTCTGTTTTGAGATTTTATGTTAGTGATCCCACTCAGGTTGTTGACTTGAGTACCTTGCAGGTATCATATGAGGGTGCACTAATGACTAAGCCAATCTGCATCCTATACCATTGCATTCGAAAACTATGATGTCGAACAATAGATCGGGTCAAGGTCGAGTAGGACAACTAGTCTGCACTCGACAACCTAGGAGGACGCATATGATATGCACCAACAACTTCCATTTTTGTTGATAGATAGACTTATGATAATGTGATACACCTTATTTCGACACTTATATACTATGAAACTTTAGGATGAAGTTTAAAACAAGAGGGGGTGTATGTAACATCCTGCTCTTGTGTGCATTGAGTGAACTTAATATTTGAGGACACTTGCTAGAAAGTGATATGGATTATTATACTATTGGTCATTCGATTATGATTATGACACATTATGGATTGACGTATGTAATTTTTTTGTATTCACATAGATAAGTTTTATTGATTGGGTTCTATTGAGTGTGCAAGACTTTGGACTTTGAGGATGTAGAGGCATTGATGAAAATCCTTCGAATCTGGATTGAGTCTAGGAGAGAACTGTTAGTTTTGAATGTTATTGATGTGACACATGTACATATGATTAGATGTTATGATGATTTATTCTTTTTGCTTACATGACTCATTGATGGATACAGGTTGACGATAGCTTACCAAATAGACTCACATGTGGAGTACAGGGGTCATGCAGGACAACCAGAGACTTGAGGGAGAGGTGTGGACAACAACCCTACCAAAACCCACTAGCATTCCCGTAGTGGCTCGAACTGTAGGTTAATGATTACCTAGTTCGCGAAGACACACGATGCCATGAGGGAAGACTGTGACAGTTGCTCACGATGATTCTAAGGGACACATAATAAGGAAGGGGCCTTATTCCTTAGAGGCCCTCAGTATCCCACAAGATCACCTGGGGGAATATTGACTCTAGGGTTTTTTGGTGTCTACCAAAGTTATTCAAGAGGTGAGTGGCACCCTTGGAGAACGTAGTGCATCCTAAAGGGCACGTTGTGCAAGGAAAAGGGAATGAGGTGAGTCGCACCCTTGGAGAACGTAGTGCATCCTGAAGGGCATGTCACAGTTTTCATTGTTAACTGAATAAACCTAGTCGACCTTAAAATGAATGATGTGATAAATAAGATTTAAACACAATTAAACCTAGGTCTAAGTAGAACATGTGGTAAAAAAAAATAATAATAAATAAACATGTAACAAGAAGGGGGGTAAGAAATTAAAATTATTTATTAAAGTCAATTTTAATGGTTTTTTCATCTACACTTGCTAAATTAATTTTTAATTAAATAAGAAAAAGGGTAAATGGTTGTTTTACCTACACTTGATAAATTGATTTTTAGCTAGAAAGGAAAAAGATGGAAACTTAAAATAAATAGGAAATTTAAGGAAAAAGAGGAAACTTAAAGAAAAGGGGAAACGTAAAGAAAAAACTGAATGTCTAACTTAGTAAGAACCATACCTTGGGAACTTGGCATTTAGGAACTCAACTAGGAATTGAGTAAGGCATAAGTAATTTAAGATTTGTAAGGGAATATTGGGACACCAAGGAGCATTTTTAGGAATGCTTTTAGGTAGGTAAGGGAAATATGAATAATTAAATAATTAATAAAAATAATTTTTTGATGCAGCTAGGGGATGGGTGACATGTGTACGGGGGAGGTTATTCTTAATTAAATTAATGAAAAAGGAATTTAATGGGAATTTGGGAAAATAATAACTTGAAAACTCTATAAAAAGGATGGAGGAGGAGGAGTATGGGCCTGATCTTTTTGCGTAACATTATGTTGTTGAATTTTTAGCTTGACTAAGATTTCTCTTGTGAGAGTTGGGATACTCAACTCAGGTAACGAGTGGTAGCTCAACCTTGTGAAGTGAGCTAGGTGCTATCACTTCTCTAGTATTGTGTGTGCGGCCGATTTGAGGCTCGGGGGGATTAGGGGAAAGAAGAGCACCCCTAGCGTTGGCTGTGAGGTATCGATGGGGTCATATTGATTGGCAAGCGGGAGTTGGATGGAGCACGCGTGGGACAACAACTTTGGAGCATTCATGTTTGGCTAAGGTATGTTGTTAAACTTGTTACTTGAAAAGAAATTTAGGTTACACATGTTATTTTTTTGTGTTGTGTTGAATATTTCATTTACATGTTCTTTCTTCCACTTTCTTTCCTACAGTATTTGTAATCCCTTTGTTCGTTGTACTCTGAATTTATTTCCCATGGCAAACCCAACCTATGATATGTATGCATCGTGTTCATCATCAAGTTGTGTTGTTTAACTATTGTTGTTGTCTCCTTTCATCTTAAAAAAAAAAAAAATCTTTTGCGTTGTGTCGCATCTAGTTGTAACAATTGGGGTCGTTACACAAACAAGGAGGATATGGATAGAACAAAAATTATTAAGGATTTGTTTTCAAACAAGGAGGATATGCCTTATTGAAATCATGTGTATTTTTTAAAGTTTTCTAGTGTGGACAATGTTGACCATAGGAATCATACAAGAGATGCACTATCATAACCATTTGAAAATGTTTAAGTTTTAAACGTTGATGTTGTCAACCATCGGCATGAGAGAGATGAGTTTAGGCTAATGAATAAATTTTACTTATTAATTAAAATATCTCAATATTTTCAAAATATGGTAAATTGTAAATTGAGTAAAACATATTGAGAAAATATCTAAATAAA
>ML878869.1:1517-17140 GCA_009831015.1 Picea engelmannii
TCTGTTTTGAATGTGAACTGTTGTATGCACTGCCTGTGTCCAAAATATATCTGTCAATTTGGAATCCATTAACATTGTTCGAGCCATTTCTTGTATTGTCTTGTTCTTTCTTTCAACAACTCCATTCTGTTGAGGTGTCCTAGCAACGAAGAATTGCCTTTTTATTCCATGACTGCTACAATAGTCCATAAATTCCTTTGAAGTGAACTCTCCTCCATTATCAGATCTCAAACATTTGATTCTTGAATCCATCTCATTTTCAACCATTTCCTTCTAGATCTTGAAGTTTTCAAAAGCTTCTGACTTGTTCCTAAGAAAGAAAAATGCAGTCATTCTTGTATAATCATCAACTAATAACATAAATTATTTTTCTCCTTTTAAGCCCTTTGTTGTAGTTGGTCCAACTAGATTAGTGTGCACAATTTCCAGTGGTCTTGTTGTTGAATATTCCTTTGATTTGAACCTGGTCTTTGTTTGCTTTCCTTATTGACAATGCTTACATAAAGTGTTGGTTGGTTTTGTGATCTGGGACATTTCTCTGACTGTTTCTCTTTTGATGACTTTGGCAAGGTTATCAAAATGCAAGTGACCCATTCTTCTACGCCATAGCTAAATTTCATCTTCCTTTCCTATACAACACTTTTCATTTCCAATTTCACTTAACACATATATGTTGTTTGAATTTCTTGTAGTTGTACCGACCAATTTCCCTGAACCTTCTTTTTTTATCTCACACTTTTCTGAATCGAAAGTAAGTTTATGACCTTGGTCACACATTTGACTCACACTTAGAATATTATGTTTCATATCTTCTACCAGTAGAACATTTTGTACCTTTTCATTCTTGTTCCCAATTCAGACTGTGCCTTCTCTAATGATTTTGGATGAATTATCATTTCCGAAGGAGACTGAACCATTTTTTTCTTTTCATAATGTAAGAAATTTGTCTTTATCACCTGTCATGTGTTTTGAACATCCACTATCAACATACCAATCGTGTTTCTTTTACTTAGCTTGTACAATGACTGTGCATTCTTCATTGTTATACTAATCTTGCTTTCTTATCCATGTCATTTTCTGAGGTTCTTGTATGTGATTGTTGTTATTTTGTTGAGGTTCTTTAGGAGGGATTGTCATTCTGCAATCCTTGGCCATGTGTCCAAAATTGTGACATTTGTAACATTCCACTTCAGTGCTCAAAGATTCAAACCTGTTGTAACTTCTTCTTTGTGTGTCACTAGGTCTCCTTGAATAATCCCTTTGTGTATAACTCTCAAAGTTGTTACTGTTCCTATTGTTATCTCTGCAATTCACAACTTTATGTCCAAAATTATTACATGCATAACATAAACCAAAAAATATAATTTGATACCTGGGAGTTGAAGATATTCTGAAAGGAGGTGCTCTTATGAATCATTCTTTTTCTTGAGGTCTATCTGTCTGTTGTTAATTCTGAAATTTGAATCTTCTTGGTGGAGGAGCGTCCCTATAATGTTCCTTGTCTATCTTCCTATCCTCTTTGATTGTTTCTGCATAGCTCTTTGGATTTGTTTCTTGCTCTGTTCTTTTGGAGCTTGATCCATTTTCTGTCTGATTGTATCCAAGTACGGACTTGTCAATATGATATTTTTGACTGTTGATAATGTCATCCAGAACTTTTGAGCTATTTTGCATATTTTTCTTTTTAATATCCTTTCTTAGTGTGACAATCTCTACTTCCAAGTTTCCAATGATCTTTTCCTTTTCTTCTAGTTGTTCTTTGAGTGTTTCTTTAATTCTTTTATCCTCTTCTATTTGAACCTTCAATTTTGTGATCATTTGTTCTAGTTTTCGAGTGTCCTTTTTCTTGTCTAGTTTTTCTTGTAGTTTCTTATTGTTCTTCTTTTCTCTTCTGATAACTTCTACGGCACACATTAATTCTTCTCGATAGTCAACTTCTGTCTCTTCAATTTCTTCTTCGACTTCTTCACATTCTTCTTTGACTTCTTCATATTCTTCTTCGGAGTCTTCTTTGTCAAAGTCTTTTACTGCCATGAATATAAATCTTCATGTCTCATTGTCACTGACTTCATCTTCATCTGATGATGAGATGTCTTCTTTGGTGTATAAGCTTTTCTTGAAAACTTTATTTGTAGTTCTTTTGCCTTTATATGTGTGTTTTCCTTTTGAGTAACCTTCATCATTTATCTTTTTCTTATGAGGACATTTGTTAGCAAAATGACCAATACCATCACAATTAAAACAAATTAAAGGGATATTACCTCTATACCTACCATTGGTTCCCTTGTTTAGTCTTTTTATGAAGTTGGCCACTTCTTCATCATCTTCCAAGGCATCACTGCTGCTACTATATTCTTCTTGTTCCCTTTTCTTTTGCTTTGATCTTTTGGATGCCTTGAAGGTTGCTCTTTTACATCTGGATTTTCCTGCTCAGTTCTCATTTCATATGTTGTGAATATTCCATGCAGTTCATCCATGCTTATTGAGTCCAGATCCAATCTTTCTTCTAGTGTTGATATCTTAGGGTTGAGTCTCATAGGAAGAGATCTTAGTATCTTTTGAACAATTACAGATTCTTCAATTTCTTCTCCCAATCCTATGATTGCATTCACTGTTTCATCGACTTGTAGGATGTAGGCTGCGATATCTTCATCTTCCTTCATTTTTAGTTGTTCAAACTGACCTCTGTAAGTCTAAAGCTTTGCCTTTGACTTTTGTATCTCCTTCATAAATATTTTGAAGCTTGTCCCAAATCTCTTTAGTGGATTTACAATGTGCAACTTTGGTGAATACTGTATCACCGAGACCATTCAAAAGTTCATTTGTGGCTTTGGAATTATTCTCACCAAGTTTTATTGCTTTGTCATTTGTTGGTGGAACTGTTGGTGTTGTGTATCCATCTACAATTGATTGCCAAACTTGAAATCCCTGTGCCTGTATATGTGTCCTCATCCTTATGCTCCAAAAAGCATACTTATGTCCATCAAACTGTGGTATTCCATTTTTATATGAGTTGGTACTCTCCATGATCTACCTTTCAGTGGTTAAAATTATTTCTGAAAGAAAATGCTCTGATACCAATTGTTGGATTAGTGAGAGGAAGGGTGAATCAATAATAGAGCAATTTAATCCTTTTTAAGTATATAATCCAAGTGTTATATCAATGAAGCATTATCATCCAATAACTCCAGAGTAAATAAACAATGAACAAATGAAAAAACATAAACATACACAGTACACCAGTGTTTTACATGGAAACCCAAATTGGGAGAAAACCACAGAATGTTTTTTATTATATGTCTTGAAGAATTACATTCATTGGAAGCACCAACTTCTTTTGTTTTCCAGCTGCAACTAGAAGGAGGCTCCAACCCCCTAGTTACTTAGGCTACAACCTGAGGGAAGCTCCAACTCCCCAATTCTCTGGCTACAACCAGAAGGGGGCTACAACCCCCTATGTTCTCCGGCTACAACCAGAAGGTGGCTACAACCACCTGTCCTTGCCCCGTCCTGCCACCCTGAAGTAGAAGTAGAATGATGGAACCATTGTTAACCTGTCACTGTGAGATATACCTCTGTAAACCTGTACCAATAAATCTGAACCATGCATCAACCATGCATCAACCTGTACCTCAATCTGTAATCAACCTGTACCATAAACACGTGCATCAACCATGCACCAACCTGTACCAAATAACCTATAATCAACCTGTACCATAAACAAGTGCATCCAACCATGTACCAAGTATGTACCAATCATGTGTCAACTAATCATCAACTATGACTCATCAATATGTACCAACATCATCAACTATACACCTCATGTATGCGCCAACTCATCAACTACTTGTCTCAGCCATGTACTCAACATGTACCTCAACCAAAAGCCCTCATCAATTTCATCATCCAAATATGATTTGTAGCTCTATAATAGAACTGGTGTATATGATAACATTCTTCCAAACATTCCTTAATTTTAACAACAAGAGACTAGCATTTTCATCAAACATTTCTTTAGTCTCACATGCCTAGTTTTGGATTAGTCAACAACCCTAACTTGAAGTAATCATAACTTTGAACATGTAATGTATAAAGATTTGAAACTGATACAAAATGTTCTTTAGTGTGTTTTATTCAATTCCTCTAGGTTTCACTACTTGGAACCTCTCATAAAGTGAGTTATAGCAAAAATGACATACCTTGCTGAATTCTGGCTTATTCTAGAGAGCGACCTTGTAGAGCATGACTCGCACGAATTTTTTGTTGAATTGACATAAAACTATTACACAACATTATAGAGACTGTAACCTAACTAACACATTTGGTCTCACTAAATTTGGATCTGTTATGAAGAATTTATGACGTTTTTATCCGAAACACTTATTTTTGACTAGTTTCAGGACTAGCCACAAACCCTATTTTACACGGAGTGTAACTCCCAAAATACAATGAACAACAAGATGAATTTTTTACCACATATAATTGGGTATTCTTTATCAATGGAATAGAAATTTCATGGTCTGAATCATTATATAAAAAAAGTTATAGCAAAAATGGTGAGATGACCTGTAAATAACATACCTTAGAAAGCACCATCAAAATAATTTATCCTTCCTTGCATTTCGGCCTTCTTTTCTTCACCTTCCTTCAGAAATTCGGCTTATATATCCTTGGTTACCTTAGAAACCTATAGATATTAAATATTCTCAATTTTTATTAAAATGAGAGAGCCTTGCCTCTTATTTATACTCTCTAAGTAGCTTCCTTAAAAACCTCTTCTAGGTCACTTGGCCCACTTTCCTTATTTTAGGGTTAACCCACTTCCAATTTCTTCATTAGATGTATTATTGAAATAATTTATTTTGTATTCACTTTGAATTACAATACACTCATCACTTCACTTTATTATTTACCTTTTAAAATCTCTTAAACCACTTTGACTACTTTGACCTTTTGGGGCTTCTAGATGACATATGAGGGTCGTCCAACTTCATAAGGCCATAACTCTCAAATCGTGAGGAGTTATGTGACGTTCCACATACCACCAGAAATGGAATGACATGTAATATCCATATAGAATATTATTATTTGAAAATATATCATAACTCATACCATTATCCATCAAACAAACTTGGGTCCATTACCCAAACCTGGGGTCTCCAACTTCTCATGGCCATAACTCTCTAACCGTGAGGAGTTATGTCACGTTCCACATACCACCGAAAATGGAATGAAAAGAAATATCCATATATGATAGTTTACTTGACAAATTCATTGTCCGTCATCTCATTATTCCACAATTAAGTATGGGTTCTCTTACTCTACAAAGCATCTTCCCGTGAGGGCCTTCACCATAAGGGGACCACTTTGGAGTTCATCCATCTTTACTTTTTATAAACCATGAAAAGACAATAATGAGTCATATTTACATCAAACAATCTTGGATCCATTACCCAAACCTTTGTGCTATGGGGATTTCTTCAAGGGTTGACATCAATGACAACCAACCTTAATCAACAACATCATTATTGGAGAACCACGACATACATGAGCCTCAGGGATGGGTACTTCTGGCCCAGTTTGTTTACTGAAGTTTGTGCTAAGATCAAAGCATGTGCTAAGTGTCAGAAGTTCTCCGGAAAGAAGCAACTTAAGTCTTTTCCATTAAATCCTGTGGCAGCTTCAGGACCTTTCCATCACTGGGGCCTAGATTTTATTGGGGAAATTAATCCCACTTCTAGTGGTCAACATAGATGGATCTTGACTGATAAAAATCACTTTACTAAATGGATTGAAGCTATTCCTACAAGGAATTCTTCCCAAAAAGTGATCATTGGTTTCCTTGAAGACATTATGGCAAGGTTTGGGTGTCCTGACAGAATCAACACTGACAATGCTGCATCTTTCAAGGTTGAACCATTGATTCAATTCTGTGAACAGTTTGGGATCACTTTGATTCATTCTAGCCATTACTATCCTAAAGGAAATGGGATTGCAGAATCCTGAAACAAAAGAATTATAAATATTATTAAAAAGTTGTTAGAGGATTAAAAAAAGGCATGGGACTCAAAAATCAAATTTTCTCTATGGGCTAACAGAGTGATGGTAAAAAGGTCCCTGGGACTTTCCCCTTTCCAGCTTGTGTATGGAGTTGAAGCCATTTTTCCTTCTTAGCTTTCCTTACTTGTGGAAAAATTCTTCCAAGATTACCAAGGGGAGCCTGATCATGTGATCAGAAGGATTCAACAGCTGGTTGAAGTGCAATAGACTCAGGAACATCTTGTAGACAAAGCATATGACCATCAACTGAATATCAAGCATGCTTTCGACAAAAAGGTGAACAAAGAGGATTTTCAATTGGGTGATCTGGTGCTCAAGTGGGATGCACTAAGGCAAGATAAAGGAAATCATGGTAAATATGAAGCTTTATGGATCTGTCCTATCAAAATCTCTGAGGTATTCTCTAATAACACTTTCAAGTTGCAAAATATGGAGAACAAAGATGTTTTTGGTGGCCCTGTCAATGGGCATTTCCTGAAAAATTACTTTGCTTGAGCCTTGAGTGGCTCTTCATGTCAATGCAAATATCATTTTATTTTATTTTTGTTTCAATAAATGACCCCATATCCCTAGGATAAGGCACTAAATCTACTCATTCTTGGCAGCCCGCAGGGGGCATGCCATCCCCTGTGGAGCCAATGTTATCACACTAAATTGCCTTGGGTTTTTATTTTGTTTTTTATCCTTTTTTAAGCCTTAGATTTTAAGTTTTTAAGTTTTATCCCTTTAAAGTTTATGTTTGTTAGGACCCCTTAAATAAATAAAGTTTTGAGTCTTAACTCATGTTTTGATCCTCAAATTGGTTTTTGGACATAGAACCATTTTAGCTCACGACTTAAGATTTGATCCGTCCATGATTTGTCACTAGTTTCGATCCTTCCCACGACTAGACCGATGTGACACACCATTCTCCCTATTCATGACCCTGTGGGTATGCCTTGCTATCCTTTCTTACCCGTCAAATCATTTTTTAAGTTGGAGCGTTGCCCACTCATTAGGCATTTCCGTAGTGCCTTTCTCGTTCATCATACTTCCACCACGGGTTATGATTACCACGACTGATGTCATTTTGCTTGTTTTCAATGCCATAAGTCAGTTAAAGGATGCCTTCGAGATCTTGCATTTACGAGTCCTGGTAACGATTTATAATTTTGAAAAACTCAAAAGTGTTGCGTTGCGCAAATTCACAAGTTCTAATCAAGCGACAATAGTGTGACCAGATCTGATGTTGTGGTAGATCCAAAGGCCAAAAATTTCGTGACTTCACCCTAATATTTCGTCGAAGATTTAAATAGGTGTTTACTCCACAGGTATCCCACGTTGCCTCCTCTGCACATTAATTTTCACAGAGAGTTGGCACTCAGAGTTTGGATTATCAGGCTTGCAAATTGTGAGAGACTTTTCCTCGCACCCTATTCTCTTTTCCTTTCATTTCAAACCTATGAACTTCACACATGTACACCAAAGTCTGTAACACCCATCCGCCATAACCATTGAGCTTATATTTTATCCTTTGCATACACATCGTGCTACATAAAGGTGTTGCTTAACCATACCGTGTCTCCCCTACTTCCTTTGTTATTTGAGTTGAGCATGTTTTCCCAGTTTCAGAAGGAAAATTACAGGAGTACCCTCTCATTGTTTAAACCTTCAGTGCCTGTACAAATCTAAGGGTGTCATTCCCACAGTCAAAACTTGGTTTACTAGCACCAGTCTATTTTAAAAGGCCAGCCTTGTACATTTGAAGCCCGATTTTAAGTCTTCCTAGTTATTACTATCCCATAAGCCTTTAAAATCTCTCATTCTAAGCCATGGAGACTCCTCAATCGAGGAAGACACATAAAGGTGGCAAGGTGGTTAGGACAGAACCTGTGGACATGTATCTTTTTGATACAGAGCCCATGGAAAGAGAGGTCTTTCAAAATGTGGGATGCCTATCTTTCTACCAGAATATGCAGAGAGGCCATCTAGAGGTAACAAGACAATTTGCATTACATTTTGATGGCAAGAGAACTAAGATTGGGGATTTGGAATTTGAGGTTATTGAAGCCTCTATCTTAGTTGCAACAAAAATTCCCATTACAGGTGAAAAGTGCTTCAAAGCCATGGATTTGCGTTCAGCCTATGCCAAAGATATTTTTGAACCTGAACATCAAGCTAGTGATTTGTCTAAAGGTGTGCCAAGGGGTCGATTGATTGAACAGTTTGACAAAATTTTGAAGATCATCCAGAGATATTTTACATGTGAAGGGAGATTTAACACATTGTACCAGTACCATATAAGTATTTTGCTACATTTTACTGGTAAGGTTGAGATGAATATTCCCTATTACTTGTTAAGGAGCATAGGTAAGATGTCGGATGGTTGAGCAAGGCTCCCTTAGACTATAATATTTTGATGAAGTGACTGTGATCTAGCTATGTACTGGACTTAAGAAATTTTGGCTAGTACAAATAAATTTCTCTTTCAGCTTATTTGCTTCTGATGCTAAATGTTCATGCTTTGAATGATTCACATGAATTATTGTGGTGATGTTATGGTGGATGTTTGACCATTATATTATCATGATGTTTATTTAGCTTCCTTAGTTTCTGAGTTCAAGAAGATATTTTGTTAAGAAACTTTCTTCCTTAGGATTTTTTAGACCTGATGTTTGTAGTAGCCCCTACATTTCTCTTATTCAAGTCTTCCCTATATTCGTACTTACTCCCAAATTACTGTTTGAAGTTAGCCAAGACCTTGATTGTTGGTGCATGCTAGCCCTGTTTTCTAAGTTGGAACATTATCATTTTGAGTCCCTTTCCATTTGACCCTTTAAAACACTCTTACATTCATATATAACTTGATGGGTATTGGGCTTGCCTTCCATGCAATCTGATGGTGATTCCTAGTGCTAACAGGTTAGACTAGAGGATATCAATGCATCACCTTTGGTTGATTGTACTAGATAGTGACAGTTGGTGGGGAGTCTTTTCTACCTTACACACTCTCAACCAGACATCTATTATGTATTTGGATAAATTTCTAGGTACATGCAGGAGCCTCATGAGCTTCACTAGAAGGAAACAAAGATGATTCTCAGATATTTCAAGGGGACTACCATTTTTGGTGTACACCATGCAACAAGATATTCCTTGGATCTTGTTGGTTACACAGACTCAAATTGGGCAGGAGATAACATTGATCACAAGTCCACTTCAAGTTGTGTCCTCTACCTTGGATCAAGACCTAATTGTTGATCAATTAAAAAGAAATAAAAAATTTTTTTATCAGCATCAGAGGTCGAGTACAGGGGTGCAGTGAATGTTACTACTCAGGCTATTTGGTTGTAGCACTTTCTTATAGAGTTGGGAGTTCGTTTTCGTCATTCGATAGTTTTATGGTGTGATAACCAGAGTGCTCTCCAGATGTGTAGAGACCCATTTCATAGGAATTAGTCTTATCACATCGAGGTTCATATGCACTTTATTCGAGGACATATTCAGGATAGAGTCATTGATATGCAGTTTTGTCCATCTTCAGAGTAGGTGGAAGACATATTCACAAAGAATTTCACTGAATAAAAGTTTATATCAATGAGGGATATTATAGGAGTGAGGGATACATCATATTATCAATTGAACATGTTAGCATTCATTTCTTGTTAGAAACATATTTTGAGGGGGGGGGTTTATTCTCACTAGGTTTTCCCTCTTTACCTCACTTTTGTTCAGTTATTATGCATATATACTTGCATATGTGTACCTAACATGGCTTCGTATAGTCGAGACTCATCATTTTTCACACTCCAGTTGTGTTTCAAGGGGGGTGTTGGGGTACATGCTCAACTACATACTCAATGACATACTCATTTTTCCATTTTTCCTACAATTTAGGATGACTGCAATATATAGTAGGTCTATTTTTAGCTGATGGATTTCTATATGTAATACCATGGGAAAATACTATGGGTTTCCAAAACCATGGGCTCATAAACCACCATTAGGAAAATTCCTATTTTTTAGCTACCATTAGGCCAATTCTTTTTTTTTAGGCAAATTCCTATTTTTTAGGAGATAATTCTTATTTCCTTAATTTTAGGAGATATTTTCTATTTCATGGCTATAAAGCGCACTTTAGTAAGAATATTATCCTCCTAGGGAAGTGTGCATTACCCATCTAATACTTGGATTTAACTCATTTTTGGCAGGTCAGGATGGCCCGTTCAATCAGATTAAGGAAAACACCCAATGGTAGGTCCTAATTAGACCCACTCTCGTTTGGGATAGCGATTCCAACCAATTTATGGCCTAGTTACCTTATTAACTAAAAAATAATTAACTATGACTGAGAACCATAGAACAAATTCAATCAATGAGTCATTGTATTCGTGTAGGAAAACAATAACAATTGTAAGAAACATAATATTAACTAGGAAAGAATTCAGACATTAACATTCAAAAATCACAAAAAATACATGCATAAACATGAATAGTCACTTTCATACACATATACGCCATTTTCTTCCAAAATGTCTTCAGTCCTTTATTCAAATAACAGTAAAAATACCAGTCTTCTTCTCAAAAGAACCAAAATCCCTTTTTCTCTTACAATCATCCCATTTATAGAAATCATATGGGACTACACTACATTCCTCATATTGCTAAAAATTGAGATACTGAAGAGATGCTCCAGTTTCCCTTTCCCGATTGAGACATGGACATGAGTACAATAATTTGATTCACTTTGCAAAATTTTAGTTACAAATGCAATTCTTCAAGAGAGTCCTGATGGTTTCGCCTTCGCGTCCATGAATTCCTCCAATCGCTTGAGGTCTTTGAGTATGGAATCTACTCGAAGTAAATGTGTTATTTCCAAATATTCCTCAATCTTACACATGGGAATGATTATCTTCATCCTAAGGCTCTATTGAACATGTTGCACAATATCTTCTGTTAGGGTGATGATTTTGGAGGGTTGGATCAATCTTTTTTCGATAATATCCACATCAATTTCATTGATTTATTAGATATCTCTCCGAGCGAGGTTCATCTTGGTGTCCACATCCCCGATCATCGTTTGGGATGATGAAGACTTGTTGAAATCGCTCAGGGGATCCATTCTTAATAGTGAGAGAAGGTTTTTCGTCGATCTCTATACCTCAATGATGGATGCAGTGACGTCTTCCTGAGGCTTTAGAACATTTGTGATCCTTGTCATAACAATCTACAGAAGTCGGTGATGTCAGATTCTTTTCTCGTCTGAATACGTCGGAAGGGTTTATGGAGAAAGAACTATTTGCAGTGAATCTTTCCATTATGTGAATTTGTGGCAAGCTTCCAGGGCCTTTTGATATTTTTCATGGGTAGCTTTCACCTTCGAGTCAAAATTCGTCTATTCATATATAATCACCAGAATTATGTCAAGCACGTCAAACAACCTTTTATGCGTGCTCCAAAGTTCTTCATTTTTCTCCAGGGATTTTTTCTTCATGATCTCAAGGGTCGCTATTTTATTTTAGTGTTGTTCTACAGTCCTTCTCAAGTGTTCATTATCCATTTGTACCCTTTGGATTTCGGCTTCACCCTTTTCATTGAAAGACCTTAATTCATCCAACTCTTTTTTGAGCTTCGCCATCTACATATTTTGCAAGGTTTTAAGATATTTCATGTCTCTAGCATGGGACTTTTGGACCAATGACATTGAATTAGTGAATTTAACCTATAGAACTTCCTCCTGTGCTTGTAGTCACTTTTTTATCTCCTCCTCATAGGCTTGGTTTTCTTGTTGTATTTATTTTGCGTGATCACTGGTCATAGATTGTTTGATAGTTTCCAGGGTCATTTCTAGCTCTCCAATCCTGGATTTTGCAGCGTCTAGCGCTATGATGACCTCATGGACCAATATAATTTTTACACCTGCAAAATCAATCAGTGTCGAGGATTCTTGCATAGCATTATCCTTTACATTGAGTCTAGATTTCCATTTGATGCTCCTCTCGGGTACATCCTGTCCTGCTTCTACTTTTCCCCTTTTCCTTTTGGGAGTTCTCTTCTCTATGGCTCATGTCTTGTGGCTATAGTAATAATATTTGACTGATACCACTCCTCCTTTGAACCCAAGCCCCTCTAAAGTGAGTGATAAGCCTCCTAGAATTGAATCCATGAGGGTGCATCCTTCTATTTAGGTACTGATAAAGTCATATTTAGGGTCTGAAACGATGGTCGCATCAACATCTTCTAAACCGGTGTCTCATACTTCTATGTCGTCGACCTTATCCTTTTTACTCTTCTCTTGGGCTTCTCCTAATGGAACCGATGTTGGTTTCCATGTGTTTGTTGTTTCTTTTTTCCTTGGACTATCTTTTTGCGAGGGAGGATATTTACTTATGATTTTCTCTAGCATGAACTTCTTCTCTTAGACCTCTTTCTTCTTCAACAACTAGTACCTTTGCTCGACTTCTTCGGATTTTATCACCAACTCGACTTCCTTGTATCTTTTATTTTGTTCTTCTTCGCTTAGCCTTTCTTTGTCCTTGTGGAGGAGGAATCATAATTTTTCTAATTTCAGAGTTCTATATTTCTCTTTGTCCTTCCTCAATTATTGTTTTCCCACGTTGATGGTAAGTCTTTCCATTGCCTCGTCAAAACTCATAGTTCCTTGGAAAACATATTCTATAAATCGACCCTCATGCATGGTTTGTGGTGCCATCTTAACAACTTCCATGTGCTCATATACCACATTTTGGGGGTCATGGGATTTGGGTTCCCTAATGGAGAGGTATAGGTCCTTAATAATTTCAACTTCTTTATTGGATACTTCTTATTCATCAGAGAGCACGATCCAACATGAACAGGGAAGATATGCCTGTATCTTTTGTTCTTTTCTGAAAGGTAGGTGGTGGCCCCCTTCTCTATAGTTTGTTATGTAACCTCCCTGGCCAATAATTTATCAGACACATACTTTCATAACAAATGAGGCACTCCCATGGCCCTAGAAATCCGTATGTATATGTAATATTTCTTCTTATACCAACCTCCAATCTCTTTCAAAACCTTGAGAGCATTAAGAGAGATCCTATTTGGGAAGAGGTCGAATATGTCCATATGTAAGGGGGATGGGAAGTAATCACATATATCGTAGCAAAAATTCTTTCAATTGACCTCCCATAGTTTATAGAAATAGAAATGAATTGGGCCCTTGTCTGGGGTCTAGGCCCAGTCAAAGGTTGGGAAAGAATTCGCTACACATACACCATATATAAGAAAAGAGGACATGTAAAATCCTGGATTTTTCATAATTTTGGGATCCTAGCTGTGTTGTGCAATAAGGAATGAAAGAATGGTTTCCCAGTTGAATTATTGGTCATTCTGGGATACCCTGTAAGCCATGGGAAACGACTCCATATTGAAATGTGTGTTGGTCTCCTCGCCATAGAGCCTTCATATCATGGTATTTATTACTTTTTATGGGCTCTTAAGAGATCGTGTTGGGATATATATTTCTCCTTTCTCCACCGACCACTATTCATAATAGAACCATTCCTCCATTAGTGTCTCAAATTATTCATGTTCGACTTCAAATTGTTCGAGAAAAGACCCTTTCAGGGCTACAACAAAATTGGGCGTTTGGTACCTTACCCAGATATCTTCTTCTTTAAGCAAGGTGATTGGGAGTCCTAAAGTGTTAACTATCAACCCTGTATCTTTTTTTAGATAGGTGAAACACCATTTAGTTGCATCGTTGTAAGGAAAAAACTATGGACGTGCAATGATAATATGTATTCCTCACTTCCAAATACTTATTTATGTCTCAATATATAGATCATTGGATGGAAATATTTCATTCTTGAACATGTCCAGGATCTCAACGTCATTGAGGTAGTGCTCTATCCCATCATGGTTTTTGGTGTCGAAGATGTTGTATGATTATGGAATGGAAGTTGGAATGGGCATTCCATAGGTCTCGATTTTTTCTTTTCTGGTGATCATCCTAGAAATCTTGTCACATGCACAAACAAAAAAAACTATAGTTAATAGAGTTGTTTTAGGATTCAAATAATAACACTATAAAAAATACTATCCTACTTTCTTAGAGGGCAGGAGCGGTAGTCAATCAAGAAGAGATAACATAGAATTGTAGATGCGACTTTGAATTTTTCTTTACAAGAAAGTGAGAAAGAGCATGAGTCTTGGTGCTTTTAAAATATCCTGTCAATTCCCTAGAAACCAAAATGTAATCAATGAAATATGTGATACAAATTGGAATCAGTTGTTGTAGGAAAATCTCCCTGCGGACATGTAGATTGCCTCTAAGAGCTTGACCTTAACTCTAAGACAGAAAATGCTTTACATGGACACTGACTTCCTTTCAAATCTATCCAAACTAATACATGAGAAGGAAGGATAACAACGGTACCTTTTTATCGATGTTTGTCCCTGCATGCTCCAAATTGTGCTTCGATCCTTTGCTCCTTACTGAATCCTGTGGACAAACAAGATACGACCACTTCCTACTCTATTGATATTAGCTTGCAAATAGATCTATCTATCAACAATAAGTTCATGTAAAATTAGACACAAACTAGAAAGAAACAGGCCAAGCGTGTCATATTGATGAGAATAACGACAGCAGTACTTACAATCGTAGATGCGAATGCGACAGCTTCGTCAAGTCCTCTTCGTCTAACCCTTGCTCGAGAGATCCACAACCTGGGCAACAACAGCTTCACTGATCACTCTCCTTTGGTTGAGTGTGTGTTTCCTATGAGATCATAGGTTTCATGCAAGCAATTCCTCCTCCCATCAGCTCTGGTCTAGCACCACTTATGAGATCATAAGTTTGGTGTAATTCTCCATTTACCATCATCTTTCACCATTAGAAAGATTGTTTGTATAGCCTTGGAGAGGCTTTAACCACTTGAGATATCCTTGGGGAAGTTGAGGATTTTCCTCCTTCAATTGAGGATCTACCCTAAGATCATGGCTAGACTAGGGATTCGAATCCAACTACCTTCCAAGAATGAAAAGATGCTTCCCCCATTAATCTCAACAACTTAACTTCTGCCTAGAATAGGTAGAGCTCCCTCAAAAGGGCCATCAGAGCGCTACAACGCTCCCTAGCAGGCTTTAGGGGGGCACCAATGCTATCAAAATCTATAGCGCTCCCTCAAAAGGGCCAGGGGAGATTTATAATGCTCCTTGATAGTGTAAGGGGGAGCGCCGACGCTCCGAGATAGTGTAAGGGGGAGCGCTCCCCTCCAAAAACTCAGTTTTTGAGGTGCTTTCAGATGGCAAAAGGTTTGCAAGCTTGTTGACTCATTTCTCCTCTTCCAAATCAAATGTTTGAGGTGTTTCAAGTGTCCTTCTCATGTCGTTATAGGCATGACATAGGCATCATGGCAGTATGCTTTGTTTGATGTTTGCGACACTTGTGAGCAACATGCGACACTTGTGACCTTGTGAGAAAAATGCGACACTTGCGACCTTTGTAATGACGACACTTGCGACACTATCAAAGTGAGTAATTTTGATGTGTAACAGATTTCCCCCCAAAGTATGAAGTTAGAAGATGTGAACTGATA
>ML878870.1:0-16699 GCA_009831015.1 Picea engelmannii
ATGATATATATCCCAGCATATATAACATTTGTTACTCTGCTGCTGGCTGCTTATTGACTGCATTTTAAAAAGATGCAAAGCATAGTAACCATGCTTATACTTGACTTGTTCTTTCTGAGGCAGGTGACTAAGTGTACTCGGCATACTTGGCAGTATATGAAACCATGCACAAGGAAGATATTCTTTACCTAAATTCTATTTGGGCATACTTGGTGAGTACTAGAAAATAATCTCACGTGTGGCAAGTACTTGTCCCAAGGCCATACTTGTCATACTCGTGAATATGGTAACTAGTAACTATCTTGCAAAGCAGGTCCAAGGAAGAAGCTAAAATACTTGAAAACCCTCTTTGTATATGTGAGAATGATTCTACAACTCAGCATGGATGAAGTGCGTAGCATAATAAATTAAAATGAAAGAAAACTTGGGGTTTGTAAAACAAAAATAACCAAAGGCCATACTCGTCATACTCCTGAGTATGGCAACTATCTTGCAAAGCAGGTCCAAGAAAGAAGCTAAAATACTTGAAATGAAAATCAAAACCCTATTTGCAATGAGAGATGTGAATCATTCTACAACTCAGCATGAAATGTGTGACATAATAAATTAAAATGAAAGAAATAGTGTTCTTTAAAACAAAAATAAAAAAAACGACCATAATAATACAAAATATGTAAAAAGGAGTAAATTCGTAATAATAATATAAATCTAATAATAAAAAAACTAGCATACATCTATTTAAACCTTGATCTTGAGAGCGTAAAGATGTTTGCATTTTTTTTCTTTTTCTTTTTAACACCTATTGGTCCTCAATAGATCTAGGGATAAAATAGATTTACATTGTTGAATCCAAAGACAATATAGAATGGAATTTAGAAGTTAGATGCACATGTTTTGGTGTGTAGATGCAATGGGCTTTGACCCTCTCTTAACATGATGATATGTTGCAACAAAAGAAAATAAGAATCAAAGGCAAAGTTGATTTTTCTCTTTATGCAATATATCAGTTCATAGTTTTTTCAAACAAACAAGGAACTAAATTTTTAATGAACTAGGAAAGTAGTTTATACATGATGCAAGGTTGTTCAAAGAAATCAACAAAAGCTTTAATGTAGATGAGGCCAACATTCCTGACATTTTGGAAGTTTTGATCTTTTAAATACCAAACATGTAGGAGAAGGGAAGTAGATCTAGCTTATGATAAAACAAACACAGACCCAAGTTGTAGCATATGCACTTGCATCATGACCTTTACAAGGATTTGTATGGAAATAATCTTGGGCAATGACCCATAGGTAATTAACTTGAGATTCATAGACTTAATGGTATATCCTAATAAATAGCCTTGTAATTATATGTGTAACTATATAAATATATATGGAACTAATTAGTTTAAGGTGAGGATATGAGACCACATGTATAATTTTAAGTAGGTATTGGTTTACAAGTTAAAACAAACATTTTGCTTGCTGTGAGGTTCACTAATTGTGGTTTGATTCTAAATTATGATTTTGAGCAATTGGACGTTAAAATTAATAATGGTTGGAGGTTAAAATGAGGCATTATAAGGCTAATAAGGTAACCTTTCATGACATTACAAGTCATAGATATGTTTTAGAGCAAGCTAGTCGGATAAAGATGGAGTAAAGGTAAGACATGTAAGTCACCGAAGGGGATAAGCTTATATTAATATTGAATTTGGCTAAAAAAAATAATTGAGTTTTAGATTTGTTAGAATTGTTAGGGCCCATTGTATTGAAGTGATGACAGGTAGATTTCAAATGTTATTAGAGAGAGTTATAAAGGTTTTGATCTTGATTTGAAAGGTGTAACATTGAGGTTTAACTATTTTTTATTGTGTAATTTTTTTTTATAGGAAATCTATAAATGGTTCACAATAATATCAAAACTATGCAACCATTTTTTATTGGCCAATTTATTATCTTGTCATTGTCGTCATTTGTTCTAAAAGAATTATGATGGTTGTATTATGCTCTGGAATATTCAATTTTCATAAGTTAGTAAGTAGAGTTCTACTTAATCAAATAAGAACAATAGAATAGAACATGAAGGAATTGGAGGAAAATATTGGTTCCATGCAAAGCTTTTGAAATTTTATGTGGAATGTATTGATTTTACAATCAATCCAAGGTTTTATTATCCTACTTATGCAAGCCTAAAAGATGAACACATTCATCATTCTCTAAGTGATATTGACAATCGGTGGAATTCTCCCACTTGTCTGTACAATAATTGTATTTCTTAGACTACTTGACAAAGCCCATCACGGGGTTTGTGTGCCATGAACCATGGAGAACTTTTAATCCTAGGTCCAATAAATGCACATGTTTAGGTTAAAATATTGAAAGACTTAAGGGCATGTAGTCATCCAAGTCGATGCCAACTTTTGGCGAACATTTACAATGAATTAATCTTTCAAGTATTTGATTTTACACATATTTTAATTGCACTAAGAGAAGCGAGGTGCACTCTATAGTTTAGTATGGATGAGATGGGTAATATAATGCTAAAAAACCAAAATGAAAGAAAATTTAAAGTTCAATAATGTAAAAGTGAAAAAACAAAAGTAGACCATACTAATAAAGAGCAACTTCGTTCTCTCCCTTTGGTCAAGCAACTTTGCATTCCTCTTCCTTGTATTAAAAGGTAGGTGTAACTTATTGACAGTGAGACAAGGGAATATAATGGGGTAAGTCTTACTTGAGTCAAAGGTAAGGTCCTAAAAGCCCCTTTATTTCTTCTCCTTGAAGAGCCCTTCATTGTAGGAAGACAAAAACTAGTTCTTTCACCCACGAACTTAGTTTTCATGTACGCTCGTTAAGTAGCACGTTGAGGCTTTATGGATAAATAAGATGTAACATATTGAAAGTTGGGTGTAATGTATTGAACGATAGGTTTAATGTATTGAAAGCCAATATGTTGGGGGCTTTATGGATAAGTGGGGGCTAAGGAAGTATAAATGTGGACACCAGTACAATATGGGGCTGTAGCATTGCTGATTTGCATTTCTTTAGCCCTTAAACCCTTCATTGAGGTTTTTTGGTTGGGGTGTGTTGCACTATAGTATTAGGTTTTTGATCCATAAATACGATCCTCAAAATTTCAAAACTTCTTGTTATTTTTTTTTGCATCATGTTTGTATCTTATTGTGTCATATTTGCATCTTTCTTGTGTCTTTCATGACTCACCTTCATCATTCTTTCATCGCTTGCATCATTTGTGCACTATGTTGCATTGATATAGCATCAACTTCATAGATACATAATGTCACATTAGAGTTGGGATGAGGTCTTTGATAATTTTTTTTACTATTTATGAAATTGTTATCATATTTGCACACAATTCTAACACCATTCTTATAGGGAGTTCCAATTGATCATTGACAAGAGTGCATTCTATAGAACCTGATGTGAAGAATCATAAAGTAACTATGAAGGGAATGATATAACCTGCTGTAAAGAATCATCAAGTAATTATGAAGGGAAATATATAGAGCAAGAGGTTGCAACCGTATACTTATTTATTTACAACATAGTTTTGATTATCCATTCCACTTGGATGGAATGGATATACTACAACAATGGATAATACATACATTTCTATTAAAATATGTTGTTTTAGCACTACATGAAACAAAATTGTAGGTGAGCAATTAGGAAAGCATACATCCTCCCTGAAACACATCTTCTCTTCAAAGTTTAGGGTAATACACTATAGAAGAAGAAAAACAACCACTATTCAAGTCGTTGCTAAGTACCTAGTGTTGTGCTATGCCATTTAGATTAGATTCAAGCTAAATAAATATTCCCTACCAACTTATATTATTTTGGTGGGCTTGATAAAACTTTCATATCCTCAAATCACAACCTTTCAGTTCCTCAAGGATTGAAGCCTACCTAGAGCGCATATCTACGAATAATACTCTAAGAGAGTTCCATTACAGAGTAGGTATTTGGGTTTTCATCACTAAAGACCCAAGGAACATGAGCATACTCAATGACATATCTAGGAGCAAGGGAGTCCATTTTCTTGCTTTCACTAATCTTGTCTTCACCATCATCTTTGGATTCATCACCACCCCTCTTATCATCATCCCCTCCATCACCTTTGGATTCATCATCATCCTTCTTATCATCATCCCCTCAATCACCTTCGGATTCATCATCACCCTTCTTATCATCATTCCCTCCCTTTTTGTTGTCTCCACCATCCTTCTTCTCTGCACCACCAACCTTCTTATCTCCTCCACCACCACCACTACCACCTTCCTTCTTCTCACCCCTTCTTTCTTTCCACCATCCTTTTATCCCCTTCCTAATTGTCTCCGTCCTCTCTAAAACCTATATTTTCTTTTCAAACTTCAGGCTAATACACTACATTGAAGAAGAAAAACAACCACAATTCACATTGCGACCAAGTACCTAGTGTTGTGATATACTCCCTAGCCTAGATTTATACTAAATAGTTATTCCCTATAAGAATATAGAGGAAATATATAGGAATAAAAAGGGCACATGTTTTGGTTTGTGTTCCAACTATCTTATCATTTTGACTATTTGTCTTTTATTTTTTTTGGTTCTTCACATGAAGAGCCAAAAATTTGCATATGTAGGAATTAATTAATTAATTAATAAAGCTTACAATGTTGAAGTCTAGAATGATTGATGTGATTTCCAATGGATTCATTGTGATTCATAAGTATCTAACCATTCACTTGAACATTTAATATGACCAACTTAATTAGGATTTTTATTTTTAGTCCCCTATTAACACTTTTTGGTTATTATAATTTATGAACAAATGGATTGAAGTAAGGATTAGAGTGAGCTATACATTATTTTTTTGTTTTTGGTTGACTAGGACTTGGGAGCTATGGGATTTGGAAGCCAAGATGAAAAAATGTTTCTTTTGCTTGTAGTTTGTATATTGGATAGGAGAAATCAGGTTGGAGACAATAATACAAAAGATTTGCCTCATATGTGGGCTGCTATGCTCACCTGGTTCACTTCCATTGTGCTATTCACATTGTTGAATGTGGTCATTGGAACCATTGTTATTACTTATGGAATGCACCCTAACAACACCATCATTAGAGACCTTAAAATAAACCCATCTCTGTTATACAAACTAAGCACCTTCAATGTATCTAGAGATAAGGTTTAGAATGTAGATGTGTTCGAAAACTAGGAAGAAGAAGAGAAAGCGGTGGGTAATGCAGTAGAAGAAGAAGAGAGAACAATGGAAAAAATGGTAGAATACAGGAAGTCAAAAGTGGAGGCCATACAATTCTTGGTTTTACTATGGAGATATATTGTCTCATAGTTTTTATTGCAATTAATGAATGGATGGATCAAATGTAAGGATTAAAGTGAGCCATACATATTTTTTGTTTTGTTTTTAATTGATCAGGAGGGTTGCTTTGCGATTTGAAATCCAAGACAATAAAGGTTTTCTTTTGCTTGCACTTTGTATATTGCACAGTGGAAATCATGTTGGGGACAATTATGGAAGCTCACATTGGGGATATCTTGTATATAAACTTAAATTCTGCCAATTCTTTCCATCCTTCCTAATTGTCATCATCATTCTATGTGGGATGATCTCCATATATTTCTTGGTCTTCCTGTGGAGATATTGTAACATATTATTGGGATCCATTGATGTTTCCTTAATAACTACCTCATGATTCTTCAGATTAGTTTTTGAAGACTACAATCTTGTTCACTTGATTTACATTAGTGACACTATAACTCTTTACAATGTTTCTTAATCATTGGCGCTCTTCAATATGCTTTCATAGGTTTGATTTATTTTATAAGAGATTAAAAATATTTTATTAATGAATTCTTTTAATTAATAAAAATTACAGTATTTAAGTAACAATAATTTTTATTATTAAAAATATTGAATAATTGAATAATATTAAATTAGATGAGCTAGGGGAGACATGTGCACGGGGAGGTGGGGGGTGGGTTGTCTTTGACCTTTCAGGAAATCAAGTTATTGAGTTTTCATGGGTTATTGTTGTTGCATCCAATAATGAAGCATAAGTGTTAGCCTTACTATAAGGTCTCTCATTATTGTCTAAGATGGGTATACAGAGAGTCATAGTAGTGGGGAATTCCACAATTCTTATTAAAGTTCTCTATCTACATTTCCTTCCAAGGAGATTGCATTTATGTCATCTAGTCCGGTGGATTTTCCAAAAAGAGTAGGGTTTTGAGCAGATTAAGTATTATCAATTTTTGTGTGGAGAAAACATTTTGGCAGATACTTATCCAATTGTGGGGTGCATTTGGAGGAAGGTAATCAATTTATACCTCTTTTCATATCTCTAATGCTAATTCCATGAGACCATTTCCATTTGACATTTGGCAAGACATGAATCAGTGGGCAAGAGTACACCATGACATAACTTTGCAGATCCATACCATTGCTTGCAAACTCTAGTATTCATATGGTGTGCAATGGCGAAGCAACAAATTGAATGTTGGTTAATGCCCATGGATCCTTGGGAACAAGGGGATATGATGATACAATTCAGGTGTCTACACACTCATAGTGAATGGTTGGTATTGGAATTTTTATAGCTTTCAAAGAGAGCTAGGTGATTCTCTCAGCCTCTCAAAAGGTGGTTCAACATTAGTGGTTCTTGATGCTTGTGGTAGATTGTGTAATTCCAATAATTTTTCCTCCTTTCTAGTATCTATTATTTGCTGTTCATTTTTGGGTATTTCTTGTGGCTCATTTCGTATTCAATTTATGGGAAGTTGGCTTGTTCGTATAACCTATTCTGGCACTATTCAATACTATCAGTGAGTGGTTTGGTCCCTTTCTTTTGAGCAACATGTGCGAGTGAAGGATAATGGTTTTGGTGCTAGGATTCCCTTGTAAAAATGGCACATTGTCATTGTCATATGGGTTACTATAAACTATGTGAGATGAAAGAGTACATCACGACCTCAAGCATTGTGAAAAAGAAACCATAGAGGCACAATGCATCGTAGTGAATTGGACTATCATGTGGAACCATTGGAAAGACAATTTTTCTTAGCACATCTTCAAGGACAATAAAGTTTGGGATAGTTGCGCAATTGATGCAACAAGAAGAATAATCAAACTTTGGGAATGGAAGAAGGAAGTATATGCTTTCATGAACATATATAAAGGGAAGCAATTGGAGCATAATTTGTAGATTCAAACTCTTTAGAAGTACGTTGGTCAGTTGTTTTCCCTTCTTGGACTTCTTTGGAAAAAAATGATATCTTAGAGCTATTAAGTACTCATTTCATGGGTGAATCTTTGTATCAAGGTCAATCCACGACCTTGGTTGGAAATTTGGCACTTCAACATTCTTCAGCAGTGTCACTAGATCATAGAGTAGGTGCCCACATCCCCTACAACTATTGTCAAGAAGGAGATGCCATGAAGGGAGGATGGTCAAGTACCCAAGGTGTCTTGCAAAGATGTAATGTGGTATGGGCCACATTATTAGTATTTTCTATTTTTGTCTCTAGATGTCTTGCTCTTCAATATTTTTGCTTCTATAGTTTATAACGCAACACACCTACCATCATATAATAGGCTTTTTTAGAAAAGATGGTACTAATCTTTATATGATTCAATTAGATAGTTTTTTGGACATATGACTACAACCTTCCTTTCAAATTTTGTATTACACGGTTGTATGGTTTAGCCACAACATTTTCTATATATACCCGTTATTGTGAAAAAGAAACATAAGAGCTTTAAAATGATCAAATAATGATTAATCTTATTTTTCTATTAATAAAAACATTGCATTTAATTAATAACAATTTGTAATTATTAAATATTGTTTGATAACTAATAATAATTATTATAATTAATAATAATAATAATAACCGATTAATAATATTATAAATTATAATAAATTACCAATCATAGTCATAGTTAACTGTGTTTGCTATAGTATCATATTTGATTGATTTTGCTGCAAATATTTATATATATCAGTTACCTGATCATTGAAGTTATTAAAGAAAAACAATGAAAATATTGGAGATAATGTATTTATGTAATCAAAACACATAGATATTATTTATGTTTGGTTCTAAGATCTTTGTATGCTCATTAATTGGTTGAGCTAAATGACTGTTTTCTCTTGATTAAAATAAAGCTTATGAATTGCAAATCTGATTCATATAAATTCACAAAACAACAATATAAACCCACCATACACACACACACACACACACACACACACACACACACACACACATATATATATATATATATTAAAGAAAACCACTAATAGTACAATGAATACATGAATACTTGAAAAAACTACACCTAATTCTACTTGATCACCCATATTTACTTGCCCACAAAGGGTTGTGGTGTTATTATGAAGCGGGAAAACCAACAATAAAGATATCTTTACTATTACCTTGGCTAATCCGACCAACATGACCACTTAAGGCCTTTTTGCAATGGACTATGTGAAGGCTTTAAATAGAATTCATCACAAGTGAATGCCATGGGTCCGTAAACCACCAACAATGAACCCATCACTGACCTAATCAAGATTAACTTAATCCACTCTTGACCAATTTAAGATTAACCTAACAATTGAGAGGAGGTGTTCCAAGTTGTAACTAACACTTGTTTTTGGCTAGCCTTGTCGAGAGGCTATGAGAACTATGGGAAATCATGCCCATGTTTTCACAAAAAAGAGTTTCAAGGGTTACCCAGAGTGTAAGATTAGACCACACTCCAAGACCTAATTGTGAGTAAGAAATACTACACTAGTTAATTGCAAAAGAAAGAGAGGAGAGAGAAAAATAGAATCATTCTTCGCACATAAGAGACTAAGAAACCAAATCGAATCACATTGTATTAATCCTTGATCATGAGTAAAATATATAGGACTCTCCACAAGAGGAGTAATGCGCACAAGGTTAGGATTTCCATGTTCATGCTTAAGTAAAAAAACAACCACTCCTACTAACAACAATTCACTAATGTCAAAAGTTGATAATAATAAGAAAATGTTAAAAATATAGACGTGAACTCGGTGGGAACTCTACATGAAGTCAACATGCATTCCATAATAGAAAAACTCTCCTAGAATAAGAAGTTAGAGTCCAAGAATGGAACTAAAGTCCTAATTGAGAGAGAATTTCATAAATATGGAAAGTCACTAAAAATAGGCAAATAAGTGAAATGGGTTAACTCCAAGAATAAGATGGGTAATGCAAACTTTATTAGGAGAATATTATTCTCACTCAAGTGCTCTCTCTAGCCATGAAATATGAATTATCTCCTAAAAATTAAGGAAATATGAATTATCTCCTAAAATTAAGGAAAGAAGCATTCTTCTCTAAAATATAGGAATTTGCCTAATGGTGGTTTATGAGCCCATGGTTTTGGAAACCCATGGTATTTTCCCATGTTATTACATATAGGCAACCACTGATCACAAATATGCCTGCTATAAATAGACATGCTATATATAAACATGCTATAAATAACAGTCCTCCTAAATAGTAGGAAAAATGGAAAAAATGAGTATGTCACTAAGTATGTAGTTGAACATGTACCCCAACACCCTCCCTAAAACACAACCGGGGTGTGAAAAATGATGAGTCCTGACAATATGAAGCCATGTTAGGTACTCATGTACAAGTATATATGCATAACAACTGAACATAATTGAGGTGAAGAGGGAAAACCCAGTGGGAACAAAACCCCCCCTCAAAATATGTTTCTAACAAAAGAATAATGCTAACATGTTCAAATACTAAGCTGATGTATCCCTCACTCCTAGAATGTCTCTTAATGAGAAAAACTTCTGATCGGTGAAAGAATTTGTTAAGATGTCTGGCACCTGCTTTGAAGATGGACATAACTGCATATCAAGGACTCCATCCTGAATATGTCCTCGAATAAAGTGCATATGAACCTTGATGTACTTGGTCTGCTACCTCTGAATTGGGTTTCTACATAGCTTGAGAGTACTCTGATTATCACACCATATAATTTTCAGACGATGAAAATGAACTCCCAACTCTGTAAGAAAGTGCTGCAACCAAATAGTCTGAGTAGTAACATTCAATGCACCCCTGTAGTATACCTCTGTTGATGATTAAGAATTGTCTATTTATTATTACTTTACCAATAGATAGGTCCTGATCCAAGGTAGAGGAAATATCTTGAAGTGGACTTGCGATCAACGCCATCGCCTGCCCAATCAGAGTCTATGTAACCAACAAGATCTATGGAAGATCTTGCTGCATAGTGTATACCAAAGCTGGTAGTCCCTTTGACATATCTAAGAATCCTCTTTGCTACCTTCCAGGGAAGATCACGAGGCTCTTACATATACCTGGAAATCAATCCAACTACATGAGAGATGTCCGGTCGAGAGTGCGTAAGGTAGAGAAGACTCCCCACCAATTGCAAATATCTAGTGAAATCAACCAAAGGTGATGCACCAATATCCTCTAGTTTAACTCCTGACTGAAAGGGTGTTGGAGCCGACTTGCAATATGTCATCTAAGACCTATGAAGTATATCTCTACCATACTTGGATTGAGACATCTTGATTCTTGAATAATTCAGGATGATTTCAAGACCAAGAAAGTAATGTAACAATGCCATATTTGTCATAGAAAAACTATCATGCAAAGCGATCTTCATTGCAACAATAGAGGAGGATGAGCTCCCTGTGATGAGTAAATCATATACATATAGAAATATCAGTAGAAGAGAGTATGTGTTCCTAATCATATACAGCTTGGGATCTTATCTACATCTAAGAAAACCTCTAGAGAGAAGATAAGAGTCCATTTTAGCATATCGTGCCCGAGGTGCTTGCTTGAGTCCATACAATGACTTCCTCAAATTGAAAACTATTGATGGATCCTGAACATATCCCTTTGGATGCTTCATATATATCTCCTCATTAATATCTCCATTTAAGAATGCATTCTTAACATCCATATGGTGTACCTCCCACTTTCTTGCTGTTGCAATAGCTAGAGCTAACCAAATGTAATCAATCTTGGCAACCAATGCAAAAGTCTTCTCATAGTCAATGCCTCGTACCTATGAGAAACCTTTAGCTACTAACTAAGCCTTATACTTAGTAATGTATCCATCAAAATCCCTCTTTGTCTTGAAAATCCACTTACATCTAACAAACTTTCTGTTGGAAGGTAGAGGAACCAACTCCTAGTGTTGTTCTCCATCAAGGAATTGTACTCCTCTTTCACAGCTGCCTCTCGATGGGGGTTACCTTCTGCCTCTACATAAGAATGAGGGTTTGATCCAAGTACCATATAAAAATAAATATGTAGCAAAGGCTCCGTGGAAGTAATAGATTGTGGTGGCTCTGCAAACTGAGATCTTGTTCACCGTGGATCAACGAGATCACCCACTAGATCACCTGCTGCCTGAAGAGTCTATTTTGCCCATCATGGTAGATGTTATGGACCTGCAAATTATTGCTACTTATCAGAAATATCATAGATATTAGATTCAAATATCTGATCGAAAGAAGTCTCATGAAGTTCCACAACTAGTGGTGGTGGATATGAAGGTGTGGATTGCTCCAGAAGTACCCATGAAGGACCCTCTTCAAACTTAATTCTCCTTTGAATGAATAATGTATCCGAATTAGTATATAATAAACTATATACCTTCACTCCATTTGGATATCCAACAAAAATGCACTCCTTACTCTGAGCTTCCATAGATTTCCTCCTATCGGAAGGGATCTTAGCCCATGCACAGGAACCAAAAATTATGAAGTGAGTGACTTCCGGTTTCTTCCTGCTCTAAGCCTCGCATGGAAAAACTCCCTTGGATGATTTATTAGGAAATATATTTTGAATGTAGGCTGCACAATTGATAGATTCATCCCATAACCTTGGAGGTAGTGCTCTAGCATACAACATACAATTGGTCATCTCTTTCATTGTCCCGTTCTTTCTCTCCGCTACCCCATTCTGCCGTGGAGTGTATGGAACTACATGCTGCAACTCTATACCTAATTTTGAACAAATATGCTCATCATACTCATTCACGTGCTCTCCTCCATTGTCTATATGAAGCTTCTTAATCCTTTTACCTATTTGGTTCTCAACTAGATGCTTGAAATATTTAAGACACTCAAAGACCTTAGATTTTAACTTAAGAAAGTAGACCCATGTATATCTCGAAAAATAATCAATGAAAGTAAGAACATACTTAGATTTACTAATCGATGGGAGTGGTAAAAGACCTGTAATGTCAATGTAAACCAACTCTAGAAGTGATGATTTCCTCCATGCTTTACCTATGTTAAATTTCTCCTCAGAATGTTTTCCTAGTATGCAAGCCTGAAAAATTCCATATGTGTACTGAATGTGGGGTAATCCATCTACCATTCCACATTTACTAAGCTGATCTAAATATTTAAAATTCGCTTGTCCAAACCTCTCATGCCACAACATGGACTCTTAATTAGAATGTGTTAGAAGATATACATAATCAGATTTATGAGAAAAGTGAGAGAAGGTGTACAACCTGGAATGGTGATTAACTTCACCAACAACAATTTTTGAACCATATGACAAGTCCAAAATAATAATTGAGTGCGGAGTGAACTCCATGTTCTTCCCTGAACCTGAATGAGTGATTTGATATATGGAGAGGAGATTCGTTGAATGATTTGGAACATGAAGTACATCCCGAAAGCATCAACAGTCTAGATCAACTCTACCCCTACCGTACACCTCATCAGGAGAATAATCTCCCATGATGATCGGTGGTCCTGAACAAATATCCAAGTATGATAAAATTCTATCTGATGAGTCCGTGTGATGGATAGCCCCTAAATCAAGCATCCAAGCATTATGAGAAGATGAAATAGAAATTAATGCATGACCTTTACCTCTTTTCGATGATGGCTTGTTCGATAGTTTCTTTCTTGCATTATCTAGAATACAATCCTCGAGGTGATGCTGCTCAAGTGATTGTTCCATGAGATATATGGTATTTTTCATGAAAAAACTTAGGATGGAACCCCCTGTTACAATAGGAACACTTGGTCTTCTCCTTTTTTCTCTTTGATGCCTTGGAACTTGAACTCTTATATGAGGATATTTTTTCACCTTCCTTATTATTCTCTTTGTCCTTACCCTTTCTCTTCTACTTATTCTTCTTTGAACTTCCTTGAGTTGTAAGCACATGGGGCTTGGAACTCTTGAGTGCCCCTATCTGGATGAGCTTTGTTTTCTCATGGATAAGTAACTCCATGAACTCATCCGGGGATGGCATAATCCATGTAGACCCCACAACTAACCTGGTAGTATGAAAAGAAGAAGTGTAGACAAAATACTCCGGTCCTAGCTTGCTCAGAATTGAAAAGACTAATTGTTCATATTTCTTACCAATTCCACAATCCCTAACATGCGAAAGCAAAGTTTTAAACTTACAAAAGTAGTCCTGTAGGGTATCAAAACATATTGGTCTCAAAGTAGTCCTAAAAAATCATTCAACTTTATCCAAACATCGTTAGGAGTCTTGCAAGTATCGACATGGAAGAGGAGATCCAAAGAGATGCTCAAGAACAATATCTCGTAGGATTCATCCATTCTGTTGAAGTATTGGGATTTATCTATGGATGAACTAAGCTCGACCTAAGACCCCATGGTGACCCTATACAAACCCTTGCTGCGAAGTAGAAGTTCCATCTTGGGCTTCCACTCAAAGTAGTTGAAAGGTGTCAAAATCACTAAAGAAGATGGTTGATCCATAGTTCTCTATAGGTTGTCCAATATAATATATAAAAATACAATAAAAGTGAATACTCCCTCACAATAATGGATTTGAAACAATGTAGGATTAAATCACACTCCAAGACCTAATTGTGAGAAGGAAATACTACACAAGTTAATTGCAAAAGAAAGAAAGGAGAGAGAAAAATAGAATCAATCTTCACACATAAGAGACTAAGAAACCAAATCAAATCACATTGGATTAATCCTTGATCACGAGTAAAATATATAGGACTCTCCACAAGAGGAGTAATGGGAAATAGGTTGGGGTTTCCATGTGCATGCTCAAGTAAAAAAAGAACCACTCCTACTAGCAATAGTTCACTAAAGTCAAAAGTTGCTAATAATAAGAAAATGTTAAAAGTATATGTGTGAACTTGGTGAGAACTCTACATGAAGTCAACATGCATTCCATAATAGAAAAACTCTCCTAGAAAAATACTAGAGTCCAATAATGGAACTAAAGTCCTAATTGAGAGAGAATTTCATAAATATGGAAAGTCACTAAAAATAGGTAAATAGGTGAAATGGGTTAACTCCAAGAATAAGATGGGTAATCCACACATCCTTAAGAGAATAATATTCTCACTCAAGTGAGCTATCTAGCCATAAAATAAGAATTATCTCCTAAGATTAAGGAAATATGAATTATCTCCTAAAATTAAGGAAATAAGTGACCTTCCCCTTAAAAATAGGAATTTGTCTAATGATGGTTTATGAGCCCATGGTTTTGGAGACCCATGGTATTACATATAGGCAACCACTGACAAAAAATAGACCTGCTATAAATATACATGCTATAAATAACAGTCCTCCTAAATAGTAGGAAAAATGGAAAAAATATGTAGTTGAGCATGTTCCTCTACATAGAGTTAGTAGGGTTTATGAGATTTTATGTGATTGTTAGCATACGGTGTGAAAAATATTGCATGAATAATAAGTTGCAATGTTTTGATTATAAAAAAATATAGGCTTTGATACCATGCTAAATTACAAAAAGGGCACATAAATGAGGTGGAGCAAACTCAATAAACATAAATGTTAACAAAGTGTGAGCATCCATGCAAGAATATTTTTTTTTTTCATTCTCACCTACTTTAAGCTGAAAAATTCAACTCTTCAACAACTATACAAATTTTCAAACATTCTCAAAATATTGATTGGTGGGTAAAGGCTGTGCTTACTAGGAGGAAGTGGTGAAAGGTGATTTTCAATGATCTATTGCAAAAAAAATGGCATAATCCCACCTTTGAACCTCTTCCTCCACATTGAACCTTGTTGATGATATTTACAAAAAATGATCCCATTTCTCAAACAATAACATAACTCAGATGGATAGCACGACATGCCTAAAGGCCTAATTATAATCTTTACTGTTTCACATGCAACAACTAATTATCTGCAAATGACTCATTCCTTCTTTCACCTAAATATTTTATTTTGAGAACATAAGAAGAAGCAATGAGAAACAATGGAGGAGAATTTATACTTGGAGTAAAGTCAAAAGGGGATTTTGATTGAGAATTTATTCAATAAAATAGATGGAATTGAACCAACAGTAAAGATGGGCGACAATGAACTAATACAAAGTCATGGCATTCTAGGAACTCATGAGGAATTATGTCATGATTTTCAATGGTGTATGCACATATATGGGTCGTGGGATCTTTAGCACATATTCATAGTGGGATAAATAAAACAAACATCACAGATGGACAGTGTTGGGGGGAAAGGTAAATGAATGGTATGACAAGGGAATGGCTAAGCACCCTAATTATATCTCCAAATGTATGTACACCACTTTAATAACGATAAGGTAAAGTTTATACGAAACACATTGGTTGAGGGAATTTTCTTCCATTATTTTATATTGGTGGCAATATTTCTCTTCTTGAACAATGGTTGCTCTATGGTGTCAAGAGTAAAACCCTGATAATAAATCCAAGATCATGATACTCTGTTTTCCATTGGTCATGCAACCTCTTTTGATCCTTTCATCTACTAGTACTAGATTCAACCACCACTTTGAATGCTTTCCCATGACATTCCTCTTATAGGATGTAGAGAGGAGGGGCATCCCTACATTCAAACTTAAATGACACAATAGAGGGTGGAGTGCATATAATATTTGTTATCCAAAACATCCTAGAAACCCTTACTGATGATAGGACACAATATTGAGAACCAACTCTCCACTCCATGTGATTTCACTTTTCCCGTTCTGACATGGAACTATTCTCCCACTAAAAAGTATAGAGAGAATAACACTCATCAATCATTGACTAAGATCTCCATTTTCGAGGTTGTTAGCTCAATTAAGCCTCATTCCATTCCTAGCCTAGCATCCATTTCAAAACATCATAACTTAACAAGCTTCCTGCATTTTCATTCATTAGGGAAAAATTTGGGTCAAGAATAGGCCTCCTAACATTTTTTAAACTAAAAAAATATCTAATTTCAACCAATAGGATTTGAGATGATGTTGTCAACCTACTAGGTTGACAATTAAAAGTTAAAAGAAACATTGAAAATCTCAAATCCAAGTTTCACCCTCTAACTAAATAATAGTTAATCATGGTTAAACCTAGTTGGAACCCTTAATTACTTATTGAATAACAAATAATACAATATATTAGAAAAATTTTGGGATAGATTTTGTGTGAACCTTGAAATACTAATTTTTTTTATTATTTAGATCATTTTTGCACCAGGAGGCACTTTACACACACACATACACCCACTATGGGGAGATGTTCATGTAACGTAACATGTTAAAATATAATAATAAAAAATAATAAAAACTTATGTCACCTCCATTATATATATACTACAACTCAGTATGGGGAGTTGTTCATGTAACGTAACATACTCCATTA
>WSFP011474915.1:0-17140 GCA_009831015.1 Picea engelmannii
GCAGGATAACAACTTTGGAGCATTCACGTTTGGCTAAGGTACGCTATTAAAGTTGTTACTTGCAATTAAATTTAAGTTACACATGGTATTTTTCTGTGTTGGGTTGAATATTTCATTGCCATGTGATTTCTTGCACATGCTTTCCTACGGTATTTGTAATCCCCTTGTTCATTGTATTTTGAATTGATTTCCCATGGTGAACCCAACCTATGATATGCATGTGTCGTGTTCATCGTCAAGTTGCATTTTTTAACTGTTGTCGTTCTTTCCTTCTGTCTTCATAAAAACAAAAAATTCTTTTGCATTGCATCGCATGTAGTCATAATGACTGGGGTCGTTACATATGCTATCAGAGTAGGTTCAACCCTTTGACTGTGGATCTCCATGCTTTCCACTATAGTAAACCTTGAGTAATAACCTATCACTAATTAAAAATTTAACGTGTCCATGGAGTGACCTTGATTAGAGGATGCCACAGAGGTTCACAGCGTGGTGTCGTGGAAGGAGGTGTGACACCTCCAGAAGTTCCTGTACGCTCATAGTCTAGCCTCTATGGGGGAAGAACAAGCCCTTGGGCTGGAGTTGATTGTTGTAAGGGATGATGATGGTCTGATAAGGTCCTTTCATAGATTTTCAGAGGCTTTGATTCACCATTTGTACTAAGATGAGGCCAGGGTGCTTGTACCCCTAAGGGTCCATAACACACCCAACTAGTACCGTTAGTATTCACCATGAACTCGAGAAGGTCAAATTTTCTCAAGTTGTTTGGTGCCATGGATGTTAAAGCCGCCAAGGCATGGTTGGATAATATGGAGAGTTGCTTGAATTTCATGACTATACCTACAACATGAAGGTCCACATGGTGGTATTTCAACTAGAGAGGAGCACTCTTCTATGGTGGAATATGATCCTACCAAAGTTGAACATGACAGTCGAAGATGTGTCATGAGAACTATTCGAGAAACAGTTCCGGGAGAGGAATAGAGCATATGGATCAACCAAACCAACTACCATGGGATATTTGGGCAAGTCCCATTGGATTCATCTAGTGGTGAATAACTGTCAAGCAAAACACTAGTTAACTGTGATTGAGACGTTAGGTATCGTTGTTGACCAGACCGTTAGAATTTGATATATCTAGGTGCTACAGAGAGTTTCATTTATGGGGCAACACTATATAGAATTAAGGTAAAGGAAATCATTCAAGATGCATTTATCCTTGCAGAAATGGTTTTGGGAGCCAAAAAAAAGGTTGGAGGGAAGGTTGTGGGTTGTAGCCTTAACCTGGGATAGTTTTCACCAGGGACAACCTATACGTCATGATATTATGATCTTATGATGTAGTGATCGGTATGGATTGGTTGGAATCGCCTGAGGCAATACTCGAATTTAAGGAGAAACATTTTAGCTTGGTCAATGATGAGGGAAAAAGACGTGTGATTGTAGATCAGAACTAGGGAGTTTCCCTGAGGTTCATCTCTTCCTTGCAGCTACAGAAGAGAATGAAAAAGGGATGTAATCTTTATGTGATCCTTTCTTTAAATGAGAAGGGTGTAGCAGAAGGTCTAGAACACCTTCCGGTGGTGAGAGAGTTTGCAAAATTCTTCCTTGAGGAGTTACCTGGGATGTCGCCTGAGAGGGAATTGGAATTTACCATAGACCTAAAACCAAGGAATGAACTAATAGAAGGAATTCCTTATCAGATGTCAACCCTAGAGTTATAGGAGTTGAGAATGAAATTGAAGGATTTTTTGTACCTCGGACTTATACATCCAAGTATGTCACCATGGGGTGTGCCGGTTATATTCATATGGAATAAGGATGGGTCATGGAGACTCTGCATTGACTATCGTCAATTGAACAAGGCAACGATAAAGAATTAATATCTGTTTCCAAGGATTGATGATCCGTTTGATCATATGAAAGGTGTGATGGTGTTTTCAATGATCGACATGAGATCAGGGTATCACCAACTACATATCAAGGAGGATGACATCCCTAAGAATTCCTTTAAGATGAGGTTTGGACATTACAAGTTTACTATTTTTCCTTTTTGACTGATGAATGCCCTTGCGGTATTTCTAAGTTTAATGAACATGGTGTTCCATGAGTACTTGGACAACTTCGTCCATTATTCATTGATTATATTCTTATTTAATCTCAGATGATGGAGCAGCATAACGAACAATTGTGCTTGGTATTACAGTGTTTATGAGAGAACAAATTATATGGGAGATTGTATAAAAGCTCATTTTATCAATTGAAGATTCACTACTTGCAGCATGTCATCTTCGACGAAGGTATCATCATGCATCCAACATAGGTCAAGGCTATTATGGAATGGAATGCACTAACGAATGTCCTAGAAGTGTGTATCCTCATGGGTTTAGCGGGATACTATCGAATATTCATCGAGGTGTTTTCAAAGATAGAAAATCTGATTACGGAATTGCAGAAGAATAACAAGAATTTTATTTGGACTGAGAAATGTACGGAGGAATTTTGGGGGCTCAAGGAGTTGTTGACAATGGCACCAAAACTAAAGGTCCCTAACATGGACACAGACTTCTTGGTATGCACTAATGTATCCAAGGAAGGTTTAGGTGGAATCTTGATGTAAGACATTCGAGTGATCACGTACATCTCGAGAAAGTTGACAAGGCATGAGGACAACTATACAATGCACAATTTGGAGTTTGTTAGCCATTGTTTATGCCTTGAGAGTTTCGAGACACTACCTTATTGGACGAAAATTCGAACTAAAAATGGACCACTATGGTCTACAAAAAATCTTTACGCAAGGCGATGTGAATGCATGACAACAACGTTGGTCAGAATTGCTTAGCGAGTATGATTTTGAGACTACTTACATAAATGGAATAGTGAAAAGAGTAGCGGATGTGTTGAGTAGAGACCACATATATTTTTGGTGAATTCTCTTCAGACAAATCTACATGAAAATATTCTCAGTTTAGAGTGCAATGATGATTGGTACAAAGAGGTCAAGCATTTTATCGGACCAAACATAATGATGGTACCAAAATTTGAAGGATTTACTATGGACAAGGATAGATTATTGAGATTTAAAGGTTGAATTTTTGTACCTCCCAATGACAATTTGAGGAGTGTGATTGTAGATGAGGCTCAGAGAGCAGTGTACATGGATCATCCGAGAATCACGAATATGAGGGAAGACCTTAAAAACTTATTCTTCTAGAAAGGAATGAAGGAAAACATAGTCAAATACCTTTCAATATGTCTAGAATTTCAGCAGCTGAAGGATGAACATAGACATTTGACAGGATTAATACAACCACATGCTATTCCGTAATCGAAATGGGAGGTCATTTCGATGGATTTCATTATTGGATTTCCATTGACGACAAGGAGACATGACTCAATTTTTGTGGTATTTGACACTCTAACGAAGAGTGTTGATTTTATTCTTATGCGTAGGACATATCAGGCACTCGACTTAGCTAGATATTTTATCAGCGATATCATGAGGCTGCATGGAGTGCCTAAGAGGATTATATCCAGTCGAGGATTGATGTTTACTAGACGATTTTGGACTAGTTTCCAAGAGGCCTTGGGAATCAAACTTAACCTTAGTACTGTGTATCACCCAAAGACAAACAGGCAGACCAAATGAAGAAACCAAATTTTATAGGACATGTTGCGCATGTACGTGATTAACCAATAGAATAATTGGGAAGAATTCTTGCCAGTGGTAGAATTCGTATATAACAACAATTATCAAAGAACCATTAAGATGGTGCCTTTCGAGTTTCTTTACATGCGACCGTGTCAGACGACTTTGATTTGGGATCAACTTGAGGATAGTGTCTTGGTGGGACCAGAAGTGATCCAAGAAATGGCATATCAATGTAGACTATAAGACAAAATATTAAGGAAGAGCAAGATTTATAGTAGAGTTATATCGATGCGCATCGTGTCAATCATAGTTATCAAGATTGGTGATCAAGTCTTCTTGTGGGTGAAACTGCATAAGAGTTTGATCATGTTTGGAAGGTGCTAAAATATCTCCTATGTTCGGGGGATCCTAAGAGATTGTGGAAAGGAGAGTGTCGCAACATATTTGACTAGCCTTGCTTGATTCTTTGAGGCATATGCATGATGTCTTTGACATATATGTTTTGAGACATTATGTTAGTGATACTACTCATGTTGTTGACTTCAGTACCTTGTAGGTATCATATGATGGTGCGCTCATGACTGATGTGGCCCCTTTGCAGCTCGAAGGGCTTAGAGGGAAGAAGAGTACCCCTAGAATTGGCTGGGAGGTACCGTTGATGTCACATTGGCTAGAAAGAGAGATTTGGATGTAGCACGTATGGGATAACAACTTTGGAGAATTCACATTTGGCTAAGGTATGCAATTACAGTTGTTAATTACAATTAAATTTAAGTTACATATGGTATTTTTCTGTGTTGGGTTGAATATTTCATTTCCATGTGCTTGCTTGCACGTGCTTTCCTATGGTATTTGTAATCCCCTTGCTCATTGTATTTTGAATTGATTTCACATGGTGAACCCAACCTATGATATTTATGTGTCATGTTCATCGTCAAGTTTCATTTTTTAACTGTTGTCATTGTTTCCTTCCATATTCAAAAAAAATAAAAAAACATTTTTCATTGCATCGCATGTAGTCTTAGCGATTGGGGTCATTACATATGGTATCAGAGTGGGTTCAACCCTACGACTGTGGATCCCCATGATTTCCACTATAGTAAATAATTGAGTAATAACCTAGCACTAATTAAAACTTTAACGTGTCCATGTAGTGATATTGATTAGAGGATGCCACAAAGGTTCACAACATGGTGTCAAGGAAGGAGGTGCGATGCCTCTAGAAGTTCCCGTACCCTCGAAGTCTAACCTATATGGGGGAAGAACAAGCCCTTGGGCTGGAGCCAATTGTTGTAAGGGATGATGATGGTCTGATAAGGTCCTTCCATATATTGTTAGAGGCCTTCATTCACCATCTGTACTGAGATGAGGCTAGGGTGCCTGTACCCCTAAGGGTCCATAGCATGCCCAACTAGTACCGTTAGTATTCACCATGAACTCAAGAAGGTCAAATTTCTCGAGTTCTTTGGTGCCACAAATGGTGCAACCACCGAGGCATGGTTGGATAATATGGCGAGGTGCTTGAACTTCATGACTATACCTACAACATGAATATCTGCATGGTGGTATTTCAACTGAAGAGGAGAACTCTTCTATGGTGGAATATGCTCCTACCGCAGCTGAACATGACAGTCGAAGGCGTGTCATGGGAACTATTTGAGGAACGGTTCTGGTAGAGGAACAGAGCATCTGGATCATCCAGACTGATTACCATGAGAGATTTGGGTAAGTCCCATCAGATTCATCCAACGATGAATAACTATCAGGAAAAACACTAGTCGACTATGATTGAGATGTCAGGTATTGTCGCTAACCAGAGCATTAGTATTTGATATATCCAGGTGCTACAGAGAGTTTCATTTCTAGGGAAACACTATATAGAACTAATTTAAAGGAAATCATTCGGGATGAGTTTAGCATTGTAGAAATGGTTTTGGAAGCCAAAAAAAAAGGTTGGAGGAAATGTTACAGGTTGTAGCCCTAGCTTGGGATAGTTTTCACTAGGGCCAACCTGTACATCACGATATTAGGATCTTATGACGTCGCGATCGGTATGGACTGGTTAGAATCACCTGAGGTGATACTCAACTATAAGGAGAAATAGTTTAGCTTGGTCGATGATGAAGTACAAAGACATGTGATTGTAGGTCAAAACTAGGGAGTTTCCATCAGGTTCATCTCTTCCTTCCAGCTATGGAAGAGCATGCACAAGGGATGTAAGATTTATGTGATCCTTGCGTTAAATGAGAAGGGTGTTGTGGAAGTCCTAGAACACCTTCTGGTGGTGAGAGAGTTTGCAGAATTCTTCCTTGAGGAGTTACCTGGGATGCCACTTGAGAGGGAATTGGAATTTACCATAGACCTAAAACCGGAGACTAAAACAATAGAAAGAATTCCTTATTGGATGTCGACTCTAGAGTTATAGGAGCTGAGAATACAAGTGAAGGATTTGTTGTACCTGGGACTTATAAATTGAAGTATGTCACAATGGGTTGCACCGGTTATATTCATATGGAATAATGAGGGGTCATGGAGACTCTTCATTAACTATCATCCATTGAGCAAGGCAACGATAAATAATCAATATCTGTTTCCAAGGATTGATGATCTATTTGATCAGATGAAGGGTGCAATGGTGTTTTCAATGATCGACTTGAGATCAGGGTATCACCAGCTACATATCAAGGAGGATGACATCCCTAAGACCTCCTTTAGGATGAGGTTTGGACATTATGAGTTTACTGTTTTTCTTTTTGGACTGATGAATGCCCCCGAGGTATTTATGAGTTTAATGAACATGGTGTTCCATGAGTACTTGGACAAGTTCATCCAAGTATTCATCGATGATATTTTTACTTACTCTCGAATGATGGAGGATCATGACAAAAAAAAATTCTTGGTACTACAGCGTTTGCGAGAGAACAAATTTTATGGGAGTTGTCTAAATGCTCATTTTATGAATCGAAGATTCACTACTTAGGGCATGTCATCTCTGATGAAGGTATCATGGTGGATCCAACAAAGGTCAAGGCTATTATGGAATGGCCTACACTGACAAATATCCCATAAATGTCTATCTTCATGGGTTTAGTGGGATACTATCGAAGATTCGTCGAGGGTTTTTCAAAGATAGAAAATCTGATTACGAAATTGCAGAGGAAGAACAAGAATTGTGTTTGGACCGAGAAATGTGTGGAGGAATTTTGGGGGCTCAAGGAGCTATTGACAATGTCACCGAAACTAAAGGTCCCTAACATGGACACAAACTTCTTGGTATGCACTAATGTATCCAAGGAAGGCTTAGGCGAGGTGTTGATGCAAGACAGTCAAGTGATCACATACATCTCGAGAAAGTTGACAAGGCATGAGGAGAACTATGCAATGCACGATTTGGAGTTTGTTAGGCATTGTTTATGCCTTGAGATTTTGGAGACACTACCTTATTGGACATGAATTCAAACTAAAAATGGACCACTGTGGTCTACAAAACATCTTTACGCAAGGTGACTTGAATGCGTGACAACGACGTTGGTCGGAATTGCTTAGCGAGTATGATTTTGAGATTACTTACATAAATGGAACAATGAACAGAGTAGAGGATGTGTTGAGTAGAGACCACACATCTTTTTCGGTTAATTATCTTCAGACAAATATACATGAAAATATTCTCACTTTAGAGAGCAACGATGATTGGTACACAGAAGTCAAGGATTTTATCAGACTAAACACAATGATGGTACCAAAATTTGAAAGATTTACTATGGACAATGACAGATTATTGAGATTTAAAGGTTGAATTTACATACCTCCCAATGATGAGTTGAGGAGTGTGATCTTATACAAGGCTCAGAGAATAGTGTACATGGATCATCTTGGAATCATGAAGATGAGGGAAGACCTTAAAACATTATTCTTTTGGAAAGGAATGAAGGAAAACATAGTCAACTACCTTGAAATATGTATAGAATGTTAGCAGGTGAAGGATGAACATAGACATCTGACAAGATTAATACACCCACATGCTATTTCGAAATCAGAATGGGAGGTCGTTTCAGTGGATTTCATTATCGGATTTCCATTGACGACAAGGAGACATGATTCGATTTTGGTGGTAGTTGACACTCTGACGAAGAGTGTTGATTTTATTATTATGCATACGACGTATCAGGCACCCGAATTAGCTATAGATTTCATCAATGATATTGTGAGGATGCATGGCATGCTTAAGAGGATTATATCCAATCGAGGATCGATGTTTACTAGATCATTTTGGACTAGTTTCCAAGAGGCCTTGGCAACCCAACTTAACCTTAGTACTGTGTATCACTCGAAGACAAACGAGCAGAACAAACGAATGAACCAAATCTTACAGGACATGTTGCACATGTACATGACGGAGCAATAGAAGAATTGGGAATAATTCTTGCCATTGGTATAATTCGTATATAACAACAGTTATCAAAGAACCATTAAGATGGTGCCTTTCGAGTTTCTTTATGTTCGACCGTGTCAGATGCCTTTGAGTTGGGATCAACTTTAGGATAGTGTCTTGGTGGGACTAGAAGCGATCCAAGAAATGGAATATCAATGCAAAATATAAGACAAAATATCAAGGAAGAACAAGATCGACAACAGAGTTATATCGATGCGCATCGTGTCTATCGTAGTTATGAATATTGGTGATCAAGTCTTCTTGCGGGTGAACCTGCATAAGAGTTTGATCAAGTTTGGAAAGGTTCCAAAAGATCTCGTAGGTTTAAGGGATCCAAATATATTATGGAAAGGAGAGGGTCGCAACATATTTGACTAGCCTTGCCTAATTCTTTGAGGCATACACACGATGTCTTTGATGTATTTGTTTTGAGACATTATGTTAGTGATCCTAGTCATGTTGTTGACTTGAGTAGCTTGCAAGTATCAGATGAGGGTGATCTCACTACTGAGACAATCCACATCTTGTACCATCACATTCAACAACTACGATGTCGAACAATAGATCAGTTCAAGGTCCAGTGGGAGAACAAGTCTGCACTTGACGACCTCGGAGGACGCATATGATATGCACCAATAGTTTCCATTTTTGTTGATAGATAGACTTATGATAATGTGATACACCTTATTTTGGCACTTATATATTGTGAAACTTTGGGACGAAATTTAAAAAAAGTGGGGATGTATGTAACATCCCGCTCTTGGGCGCACGTAGTGAACTTAATCTTTGAGGACACTTGCTGGAAAGTGATCCAGATTATTATACTATTGGTTGTTTGATTATGATTATGAGACATTATGGATTTCACGATATGTAATTTTTTTGTATTCACATAGACAGGTGTTATTGATTGGGTTCTCCTGATTGTGAAGGACTTTGGACATTGAGGATGTAGAGGCATCGTTGAAAACCCTTGGACTCTGGATTGAGTCAGGGAGAGAATTGTTGGGTTTGAATGTTATTGATGTGACACATGTACATATGATTAGATGTTGTGATGATTGATTATTGTTGTTGACATGATTCGTTGATGGATATAGGTTGACGATAGCTTACAAAACAAACTCACATGTGGAGTAGAGGGGTCATGCAGGACAACTAGAGACATGAGGGAGAGGTGTGGACAACATCCCTACCACAGCCCACTAGCATTCCCTCCACGGATAGAATTGTAGGTTAATGATTACCTAGTTCGAGAAGACCCACAATGTTGTGAGGGAAGACTGTGACAGTTTCTCACGATGATTATAATTGGCACACAATAAGGTGGGGGCCTTATTCCTTAGAGGCCCTTAGTCTCCCACAAGATCACCCGGGGAAGTATTGACTCCGGGGGTTTTTGATGTCTACCAAAGTCAGTCAAGAGGTGATTGGCACCCTTGGAGAACGTAGTGAGTCTTGAAGGGCACGTCATGTAAGGAAAGGAAAATGAGGTGAGTGGCACCCTGGGAGAACGTAGTGCATCCTGAAGGGAATGTCGTATAAGGGAAACAAAAGGAGGCAGGTGGAACCCTTGCAGCACGTAGTGCGTCCTGAAGGGAATGTCGCGATTTTAATTGTTAAGTGAATAAACCTAGTCGGCCTTAAAATGAATGATGTGATAAATAAGATTTAAAAAAAAAAAATCCTTATTGAAAATTTCGCCCAACCTAGTGAAATTAAACCTAGGTCTAAGTAGAACATGTGGTCAAAAAACAATAATAATAATATATAAACTTGTAACAATAAGGGGGGTAAGAAATTCAAATTATTTATTAAACTCAATTTTAATGGTTGTTTCATCTACACTTGCTAAATTATTTTTTAATTAAATAAGAAAAAGGGTACATGGTTTTTTTATCTACACTTTATAAATTGATTTTTAGCTAAAAAGGAAAAAGGGGAAACATAAAGAAAAAGTTGAATGTCTTAATTAGTAAGGAATCTTCTCTTGGAAGCTTTCTATTTATGAACTCAACTAGGAATTAAGTAAGGCGTAAGTCATTTACGATTTGTAAGGGAATATTGGGACACCAAGGAGAGTTTTTAGAAATGATTTTAGGTGGTTGAGAGAAATAGGAATAATTAAATAATTAATAAAATTATTTTTATGGTGCAACTAGGGGATGGGTGACATGTGTACAGGGAAGGTTATTCCTAATTAAATTAATGAAAAAGGAATTTAATGGGAATTTGGGAAACTAATTACTTAAAAACTCTATAAAAAGGAGGGAGGAGGAGGAGTATGGGTCTGATATTTTTGCGTAACCTTACACTGTTGAATTTTTATCCTGACTGAGCTTTCTCTTGAGGGATTTGGGATACCCATCTCGGGTAGCGAGTGGTAGCTCAACCTTGCAAGGCAAGTTGGGTGCTAGAAATTCTTTGGTATTGTGTGTGTGACCCCTTTGCACCTCGAGGGGCTTAGGGGGAAGAAGATTACCCCTAGCATTGGCTGGGAGGTACCATTGAGGTCACATTAGTTAGCAAGTAGGAGCTAGACAGAGCGCGTGGAGGATAACAAATTTGGAGCATTCACATTTGGCTAAGGTATGCTATTAAATTTGTTACTTGCAATTAAATTTAATTTACACATGCTATTTTTCTATGCTAGGTTGAATATTTCATTGCCATGTGATTTATTGCACATGCTTTCATACGGTATTTTTAATCACCTTGCTCAATGTATTGTGAATTAATTTCCCATGGTGAACCCAACCTATGATCTACATGTGTCGTGTTCATCGTCAAGTTGCATTTTTTAACTGTTGTCGTTGTTTCCTTCCGTCTTCCAAAAAAAAAAAAAAATTTTGCATTGCATCACATGTAGTCGTAACGATTGGGATTGTTAAGTATGGTATTAGAGTAGGTTCAAACCTACGACTATGGATCACCATGCTTTCCACTACAGTAAACCCTTGAGTAATAACCTAGTGCTAATTAAAACTTTAATGTGTCCATGTAGTGATCTTGATTACAGGATGCCACATATGTTCACAACATGGTGTTGTGGAAGGAGGTGCGATGCCTCCATAATTTCCCATACCCTCATAGTCTAACCTCTATGGGGGAAGAACAAGCCCTTGGGATGGATTCAATTGTTGTAAGGGATGATGATGGTTTGATAAGGTCCTTCCATGGATTGTCAAAGGCCTTGATTCACCATCTGTACTGTGATGAGGCTAGGCCACCTGTACCTCCAAGGGTCCATAACACACACAACTAGTACCATTAGTATTCGCCGTGAAATCGAGAAGGTCAAATTTTCTCAAGTTCTTTGGTGCCAAGGACGGTGCAACCATTGAGGCATGGTTGGAAAAATATGGTGAGGTTCTTGAACTTCACAACAATAACTCCAACATGAATGTCCACATGGTGGTCTTTCAAGTAAAGAGGAGCACTCTTCTATAGTGGAATATGATCCTACCACAGTTGAACATGAAATTCAAATACATTTCATGGGAACTATTCGAGGAATAGTTTCAGGAGAGGAATAGAGCATATGGATCAACTGGATCAACTACCATGGGAGATTTGAGCAATTCCCATTGCATTCATGCAGCGTTGAATAACTGTCAGGAAAAACACCAGTCAATTGTGATTGAGACGTTTGGTATCGTCGCTGACAAGACCGTTAGTATTTGATATATCCAGGTGCTACAGAGAGTTTCATTTCTGGGACAACACTATATAGAATTAACTTAAAGGAAATGGTTCAGGATGATTTTAGCCTTGTAGAAATGGTTTTGGGAGCCAAAAAAAAGGTTGGAGGGAAGGTTACGGGTTGTATCCTTAACCTGGGATAGTTTTCACCAAGTCCAACATGTACGTCATGATCTTAGGATCTTATGAAATTGTGATCGGTATGGACTGGTTGGAATATCGTGAGGCAATACTCGACTGTAAGGAGAAATGGTTTATCTTGGTCGATGATGAGGGACAATGACGCGTGATTGTAGGTCAGAACAAGGGAGTTTCCCTGAGGTTCATCTCTTCCTTCTAGCTACAAAAGAGCATGCAAAAGGGATTTAAGATTTATGTGATCCTTGTGTTAAATGAGAACGGTGTAGTGAAAGGTCTAGAATACCTTTTGGTGGTGAGAGAGTTTGTGGACTTCTTCCCTGAGGAGTTACCTGGGATGTTGCCTAAGAGGGAATTCAAATTTATCATAGACCTAAAACCTGAGACTGAGCCAATAGCGAGAATGCCTTATCGGATGTCAAACCCAGAGCTACAGGAGTTGAGAATGAAAGTGAAGGATTTGTTGTATCTGGGACTTATACATGCAAGTATGTCACCATGGGGTGCATCGGCTATATTCATATGAAATAAGGATGGGTTGTGGAGACTCTGCATTGACTATAGTCAATTAAGCAAGGAAATGATAAAGAATCAGTATTTGTTTCCAAGGATTGATGATCTGTTTGATCAGAGGAAGGGTACGACAATGTTTTCAAAGATCGACTTGAGATCAGGGTATCACCAGCTACATATCAAGGAGTATGACATCCCTAAGACCACCTTTAAGACGAGGTTTGGACATTAAGAGTTTACTGTTTTTCCTTTTGGACTAATGAATTCCCTTGGGGTATTTCTAATTTTAATGAATGGGGTGTTCCATGAGTACTTGGACAAGTTCGTCCAAGTATTCATTGATGATATTTTTATTTACTCTCGAATGATGGAGGAGCATGATGAACACTTGCACTTGGTACTACAGTGTTTGTGAGAGAACAAATTGTATGGGAAATTGTCTAAATGCTCATTTTATTAATCAAAGATTCACTACTTAGGGCATGTCCCTCTCTGATGAAGGTATCGTCATGGATCCAACAAAGGTCAAGGTTATTATGGAATGGCCTGCATTGATGAATGTCCTAGAAGTGTGTATCTTCATGTGTTTAGTGGGATACTATCAAAGATTCATCGAGGGTTTTTCAAAGATAGAAAATCTGATAAAGGAATTGCAGAAGAAGAACAAAAATTTTGTTTGGACATAAATGGAATAGTGAACGGAGTAGTGGATGTGTTGAGTAGAGACCACACATATTTTTGGTGAATTATCTTCATAAAAATCTACATGAAAATATTCTCACTTTAGAGTTTAACAATGACTGGTACACAGATGTCAAGGATTTTATTGGACCAAACACAATGATGGTACCAAAATTTGAAGGATTTACTATGGACAATGACAGATTATTGAGATTTAAAGGTTGAATTTATGTACCTCCCAACAACGAGCTGAGGAGTGTGATCCTTGACGAGGATTAGAGAGTACTGTACATGGATCATCCTGGAATCAAGAAGATGGGGGAAGACCTTAAACACTTATTCTTCTGGAAAGAAATGAAGGAAAACATCATCAACTACCCTGCAAGATGTCTAGAATGTCGACAGGTCAAGGCTCAACATAGATATTCGATGAGATTAATACAACCACATGTTATTCCAGATTCGAAATGGGATGTCATTTCGATGGATTTCATTATTGGATTTCCATTGACGACAAGGAGACATGACTCAATTTTTGTGGTAGTCGAAACTCTGATAAAGAGTGTTGATTTTATTCTTGTGCATGGGATGTATCAGGAACCCGACTAAGCTAGAGATTTCATCAGTGAGATCCTGAAGCTGCATGGTGTGACTAAGAGGATTATATTCGATCGAGGATCAATGTTTACTGAACAATTTTGGACTAGTTTCCAAGAGGCCTTAGGAACCCAACTTAACCTTAGCACTGTGTATCACTCGAAGATAGATGGTCAAACTAAACGAACAAACCAAATCTTACAGGACATGTTGTGCATGTACATGATTGACCAACAGAATAATTGGGAAGAATTCTTGCCAGCGGTAGAATTCGTATATAACAACAGTTATCAAAGAACCGTTAAGATGGTGCCTTTCGAGTTTCTTTACGTGCGACCATGTCATACACCTTTGAGTTGGGTTCAAATTGAGGATAGTGTCCTAGTGGGACTGAAATAAATCCAAGAAATGGAATATCAATGCAAACTATAAGACAAAATATCAAGGAAGAACAAGATCAACATTAGAGTTATATCGATGTGCATCATGTCAATCATAGTTATGAATATTGGTGATCAAGTCTTCTTGTGGGTGAAACCTCATGAGAGTTTGATCAAGTTTGGAAAGGTTCTAAACTCTCTCCTGGGTTCAGGGGATCCTAAGAGACTGTGAAAAGGAGAGGGTCGCGACATATTTGACTAGCCTTGCCTGATTCTTTGAGGCATACGTATGATGTCTTAGACGTCTCTGTTTTGAGATTTTATGTTAGTGATCCCACTCAGGTTGTTGACTTGAGTACCTTGCAGGTATCATATGAGGGTGCACTAATGACTAAGCCAATCTGCATCCTATACCATTGCATTCGAAAACTATGATGTCGAACAATAGATCGGGTCAAGGTCGAGTAGGACAACTAGTCTGCACTCGACAACCTAGGAGGACGCATATGATATGCACCAACAACTTCCATTTTTGTTGATAGATAGACTTATGATAATGTGATACACCTTATTTCGACACTTATATACTATGAAACTTTAGGATGAAGTTTAAAACAAGAGGGGGTGTATGTAACATCCTGCTCTTGTGTGCATTGAGTGAACTTAATATTTGAGGACACTTGCTAGAAAGTGATATGGATTATTATACTATTGGTCATTCGATTATGATTATGACACATTATGGATTGACGTATGTAATTTTTTTGTATTCACATAGATAAGTTTTATTGATTGGGTTCTATTGAGTGTGCAAGACTTTGGACTTTGAGGATGTAGAGGCATTGATGAAAATCCTTCGAATCTGGATTGAGTCTAGGAGAGAACTGTTAGTTTTGAATGTTATTGATGTGACACATGTACATATGATTAGATGTTATGATGATTTATTCTTTTTGCTTACATGACTCATTGATGGATACAGGTTGACGATAGCTTACCAAATAGACTCACATGTGGAGTACAGGGGTCATGCAGGACAACCAGAGACTTGAGGGAGAGGTGTGGACAACAACCCTACCAAAACCCACTAGCATTCCCGTAGTGGCTCGAACTGTAGGTTAATGATTACCTAGTTCGCGAAGACACACGATGCCATGAGGGAAGACTGTGACAGTTGCTCACGATGATTCTAAGGGACACATAATAAGGAAGGGGCCTTATTCCTTAGAGGCCCTCAGTATCCCACAAGATCACCTGGGGGAATATTGACTCTAGGGTTTTTTGGTGTCTACCAAAGTTATTCAAGAGGTGAGTGGCACCCTTGGAGAACGTAGTGCATCCTAAAGGGCACGTTGTGCAAGGAAAAGGGAATGAGGTGAGTCGCACCCTTGGAGAACGTAGTGCATCCTGAAGGGCATGTCACAGTTTTCATTGTTAACTGAATAAACCTAGTCGACCTTAAAATGAATGATGTGATAAATAAGATTTAAACACAATTAAACCTAGGTCTAAGTAGAACATGTGGTAAAAAAAAATAATAATAAATAAACATGTAACAAGAAGGGGGGTAAGAAATTAAAATTATTTATTAAAGTCAATTTTAATGGTTTTTTCATCTACACTTGCTAAATTAATTTTTAATTAAATAAGAAAAAGGGTAAATGGTTGTTTTATCTACACTTGATAAATTGATTTTTAGCTAGAAAGGAAAAAGAGGGAAACTTAAAATAAATAGGAAATTTAAGGAAAAAGAGGAAACTTAAAGAAAAGGGGAAACGTAAAGAAAAAACTGAATGTCTAACTTAGTAAGAACAATACCTTGGGAACTTGGCATTTAGGAACTCAACTAGGAATTGAGTAAGGCGTAAGTAATTTAAGATTTGTAAGGGAATATTGGGACACCAAGGAGCATTTTTAGGAATGCTTTTAGGTAGGTAAGGGAAATATGAATAATTAAATAATTAATAAAAATAATTTTTTGGTGCAGCTAGGGGATGGGTGACATGTGTACGGGGGAGGTTATTCTTAATTAAATTAATGAAAAAGGAATTTAATGGGAATTTGGGAAAATAATAACTTGAAAACTCTATAAAAAGGATGGAGGAGGAGGAGTATGGTCCTGATCTTTTTGCGTAACGTTATGTTGTTGAATTTTTAGCTTGACTAAGATTTCTCTTGTGAGAGTTGGGATACTCAACTCAGGTAATGAGTGGCAGCTCGACCTTGTGAAGTGAGCTAGGTTCTAGCACTTCTCTAGTATTGTGTGTGTGGCCGATTTGAGGCTCGGGGGGATTAGGGGAAAGAAGAGTACCCCTAGCGTTGGCTGTGAGGTATCGATGGGGTCATATTGATTGGCAAGCGGGAGTTGGATGGAGCACGCGTGGGACAACAACTTTGGAGCATTCATGTTTGGCTAAGGTACGTTGTTAAACTTGTTACTTGAAAAGAAATTTAGGTTACACATGTTATTTTTTTGTGTTGTGTTGAATATTTCATTTACATGTTCTTTCTTCCACTTTCTTTCCTACAGTATTTGTAATCCCTTTGTTCGTTGTACTCTGAATTGATTTCCCATGGAAAACCCAACCTCTGATATGTATGCATCGTGTTCATCATCAAGTTTTGTTGTTTAACTATTGTTGTTGTCTCCTTTCATCTTAAAAAAAAAAAAAACTTTTGTGTTGTGTCGCATCTAGTTGTAACAATTGGGGTCGTTACACAAACAAGGAGGATATGGATAGAACAAAAATTATTAAGGATTTGTTTTCAAACAAGGAGGATATGCCTTATTGAAATAATTTGTATTTTTTTAAAGTTTTTTAGTGTGGACAATGTTGACCATAGGAATCATACCAGAGATGCACTATCATAACCATTTGAAAATGTTTAAGTTTTAAATGTTGATGTTGTCAACCATCGGCATGAGAGAGATGAGTTTAGGCTAATGAATAAATTTTACTTATTAATTAAAATATCTCAATATTTTCAAAATATGGTAAATTGTAAATTGAGTAAAACATATTGAGAAAATATCTAAATAAA
>WSFP011474923.1:0-17139 GCA_009831015.1 Picea engelmannii
GATACACTACCCTCATAATAAAAAATATCTCACCACATAAAGCCAATATCGTCAAAATACCTCCAAACCATATGCCCAAAATCACCAAGACATGCCTTTAGCCATGTGCCAAAACATGCATCAAACATGTACCAAAATCACCAGGAAATGTACCTGATACATGTGCCAAATATATGCCTCAACCCATGTACCAAATATATTCCTCAATCATGTGAAAACATCACCAAGATATTCCTCAGACAATATACCAAAGGTATGATTCAAACATGTACCAAATATGTGCCTCAATCATGTGCCAAAATCACCAAGACATGCCTCAATCATGTACCATAACGTAACCAATATGTAACCCTCAAAACATGCATATAGACATATCTTTAATCATGAAGATAACCTAGTGCATGAGATCTAATACTATCACACCGTCCTCATCTTCTTCATAAGGGCACAAGCATATTATTGAACCTTTACCTCATTCTCGTAGGACATAACCAGTCATCTCGTAGGGCCTTGTGTGACAACACCATGACAACCTGCGAGGGTCTCGCATGACACCTTGTACCTAACTCGTAGGGGTCTACTCAATTAGGGTTTATCAGAAAACCCTTCTGCATATACAACTCTAAGACCTCCACACTCCTTCACTACTTCATATTATCTAAGAGATCATTTTCTCACTTGATATATATTCAATGAACTTGCTTGTGTTCAAATGAGAGGCTCCTTGATGTGTATTTTTACTTTTCTAGGTGACTTCTTTACTTGAATTTAAGGTCGACTTGTAACTTTTTGTTTGCAACAACTTTTCTTCTTTTCCTTAATTTTGGGGCCGACTTGTCACTTCTTGTTACAACTATTTAGGGCTTCTTGACCATACTTTAGGGATTCCATATTTAGGGTAGCATAAATTCTCAACCGTGAAGAACCACGTGATGTACCACTTACCATTAGAAATGACATGACGATGACTATTCGTCTATGAGGGTTTTCCATGTATTTGAAATTTCCTTCATACTCCTTTTCTTCAATCAGCTTAGGGCTCCAATAACACACCTCTGGGGATTCTTAACCACTTAACCAATTAGCCATAGTTCCAGGGCCTCTTGTATACTTGTTCAAATTAGCTTTCCATGAGGGTCATGCTTAGAGATACGCCATAAGGGGACTACTTTGGATACTTCCTCAAATACACCCATTACTTCTAGAGACTTCTAGACTTCTTCTAGGGTTGAAATCTAAGGTTGACATCAATGGAAATCAACTTTCCAACAATATCCCCCTTTTGCATTGATGGAAAAAATCATACTCCCCCTGTGACATTTCTCCTGCTCTTTCTCTCCTCCTTTGACATTAATGGAAAAGGGTACCTCAATTTTGGGTTACTCCCCTTGTATTCATGCTTCTGATCTTTCTCTCCTATTCTTTCTCTTTCCCCTTTGATATCAATGGAAAAGAGTGACTTCCCCTGATAGTATACCTTCTTTTGACAATATATCTCCTCTGATATTTATCTCCCCCTTTCTTCTTTGCAAGGTGTCATGTAGATCATTGTGGGGCTTCTTGTATATGTTTCCTTTCCTCTCTTCCTGGGATTCCTTTCCATTGATACTTCATGTGATTGTAATCCAATGGCATACATTAAAAGTGTTCATGTTCAAGATTTATTAATTACTTGACTTCAATTCTTCATAGCTTGTTATGTCTTCACTGAGATGAAATCAATGACATAATCACTCAATAATTTCCCCTTCATGGTTTAACTATTGCTGACGGTTTCTCTTCCTTTGTCCTGTTGTGCCTTTCACTGCTTGCCTTCATGTGACTATTTGGTTCCACCTATCATGCATCTACTTCAAATGAATTAATCTATGTGTATATGTCACAACCTTTCCATGTCTATGCTACACACCATACTGACCTATTGGTCACTATTCTCAAGACTTCTTCAAATATTCTACAACTCATCACCATATATTCTATATTCTCAAGCAAAATCAAATATGTCCACCAATTTTTCATGAGACATTTTTCACTTCTTCCATCAAAGCATTTTGGATTTTTGTTCCCAAAATATTGCAAACAAACACTTCAGACTAACGAAATATAGTTCTCTAATTTGTAATAGCAACTTCTTAGACTCCCCCTCTTCAACATTCACATTTATTGGGAGTCTCCAAGCCGGATGGCTTAGAACAATGGATGAAGTCGCTCTATTGTGGGGTAATCATTATGATATCTCACGTCTTCCTCTTTTCCTATAGATTCATCGTGATCTTTCACTACTGCAATTCCCATGTGTATGATATCTGGGAGTTCTTCATTCACCTGTTCTTATTGTATTTTATTTCTTCTCCAAACCTTCTTATATCCGATATCAATTTTTTCCTTCATGTAAGATTCATCATGCTTCTACAGTCACGAGATATGTGTCCATAGTTTTGGCATTTGTAACATTCAACATCTCTTTCTTGAACCTTTCTTCCATACGCTCTTCAATCTACAACTTCACGTCCAAAATTATTACAAGTAAAACAATAAACAGGAACAAAACTTTGATACCTCGGAGTAAATGATCCTCTTTTTGACGTAGTCCTTTTGAATGCATACCTTAGCCGATCATGATCTTCTCTTCTATTGTTTCCTTTATAATGATTGAAGCTTATTTGATACCTGGAGGTAGAAGGTCTTCTTATAGATACACCTCTTCTGCATTCATTCCTATTTGACTCTTGTTGATCATGATCCCTTCCATTGAAAATGTCTGCATATTTCTTAGCCTTCTCTTCATTTTTCTTTTCTGGAAACCTGGAACACTTCTCTTAAACTTTCATTACTGCTTGTGTGGAGATTCCTCTCTCTTCAACGTTCTTGATGGGATTTATGTTTTCATATTCTTTACATGAGGTATCACCAATGTATCCAACAACTTCTTTAATGAATGGTGTACCTTTGACCACTGATAATATCTTATAGTACTTGAGATATCTTCAAGTTCTTATTGATATTGTTAACTTCAACCCTTAATGTTATGACCTCTTCTTCAAGATTCTCACTATCTTATTCTTTCTTCATCATATGAAACTTCATTACTTCTTATGTTCTATTTTCTTCTTCAACTTGGGTTTTCAAGGATATGAATTCTTCTTCAAATATTCTTTCTTGTTGACTAAATTATGCTTCAAGATTATTTAAGTCCTCGGATCTTTCCTTAAGTTGATTTGTCAGAATTTATTCTCTATTATTTGCTTCCTCTCTTAGTGATACTACTTCGACTTCCAAACACTACTTCTCTTTCAACTGATACTTGAGGGTTTCTTCAATTACTTTGGCTTGTTCCACTTGAGCTTTTAGATTTATGAAAATCTGTTAGGCTTCTTCGAAATTTTTGTTAGAGTCTTGAGAACCCTCTTTTAGCTTGATCAATTCTTCCTTCAAAGGCATGTTTTCCCTCCTTTCTCTTCTTATCTCACTTAAAGGACTGATTAGTTATGTCTCAAGCTCCACTTCACCATATTCATACTCTTCTTCTTCTGGATCTATCTGACATGGTGATCAGGGGATCAAATTTTGCTCAAAAATTCAAAGTGCTCGGAATTGCTTCAAACTAGACAAGAGCGTAGGCCTCATCGTTGCAAACCCAACACAACTCGTTTCATCTCAAACGGACATCGGGAGCGAGAGATATAGCGATCTGTTCATCAAGTCAAACAGGTAAAAAAATTGATGCTGACTGTACAGTCCGTACAGTCTGATGTGGCAGGATCGTACGATCGTACAGAAGTGACGTGGCAAGCATTTGATTGGTTGAACATTGTCGAATCATATGTCGACATGTGGCAGTTTTTTGGGCAATGATTGGGTGCCACGTAGCCCAATCGTGGGCTACCACGTGGCACCCCGGAATTGGCTAATTGGTTGTATGTAAAATTATCGGAGTCCGTGGGGTTTGAACCCTAGACCTCCCCCACTATGTAAAGCCTTTTCAAACCTCCGCTAACCAATGTACCGTCGATTGTTTCTTAACATATATGTGGGTATTATTATATTTAAGTTAACATATGTTTAAAATTGGCGGGAGGTCATGCCGGGGCTTGGCCCCGGCTCGTGGTCGTTTGGATTTTTATATGACTGTGTTATATACATTGTAGCCCGACCGTTGGCGCGTGGGTTTATAACATATGGCCTGTGGTTTTGTTCCACAAACATATGACCGGTGGTATTATTGTGCGCGGGGGTTACGATGGGTGGAGCCCCTGGTCGCGGGGGGTTTATATATATGTTGCCATGTGACCATACCCGGAGTGCAGGGGGAAGTTATACAGTTGCAACGGTGCTAACCACTTTTTTCCATGCGCACGGTCATATGACCCTTATACTCCCAGGAGCTAGGCGGTTAGGGGTTGGCGCGCCCTTAACCGTCCTACGGTTTGCACCGTTGGCGTGGCTGCGTCCGGTGCTAGGTTTTCACTCTTAAATTTGTGTGTGAGCCAGGTTCAAACAGGAAGGGTGCAATTTGTAGATGCAGAGACAACAAGCTTGAAGGGGGAGACTTCCAGGAGGCCTAACTTCTTCGTTTTTCGACCGATTGAGGTGCCGAAAGAGCCCAGACATGGGTTTTTGGACACTCTGAAGCCATTGGAGCAGTTGGTTTTTCAGTTTGAGCATTGTAAGACATGTTTTTGAGAACTTTGAGCAATTAATAATAATGATCCATTGGAAGATGGACCAGGAGATGTAGCCCAAGAGAGGGGTGAACTCCTTTATCAAATTGTTGTGTTTATGTGTTTATGTTCATTGATTATGCTGTTGTCTATGAGTATTTTACATAAGTAATCCTTTAATATATGTGTTGCAAACTGATCCTTTTGCCTTAAACACATAACATTTACATTGCAAATAATTTCAAGCATTTCAATTCTTCTTCATTTTTAGATCACATGATGAGCATCTTTCTTCTCATTTTGTCCCTATATCTTCTTTATCTCGATCAACATGCTCTAGATATGTGATAAGAGAAGATCCCTTAGAATATAGATTATGTAGCTTATCCCAAAGTTCTTTGGTTGACGAGAATTGTCCTACTTTGGATTTTATTGGATCAGATAATTTGTCGAGGATGGCATTCATTGCTATTTTGTTGTTCCTTTTTAATTCCTTCTTGGTTGCAATCTTAGGAGGTTTCTTTGAAGCAGTGTATCTTGTAACAAATGAGTGACAAACACCAAAACCTTGTGCCTATAAAAACATGTTCATCATATTTCTCCATAAATCATAGTTCTGACCATCAAACATTTATATTCCATTATTAATGCAATCCATGATCTACCTTCTAGTGGTTAGACTAATTCTAAAGGACCCACTTTGGTCCCAATTGTTGGAATATTCACCAATACTAAGAGGGTGGGGGGTGAATAAGTATTGAGAACTTTTTATCATTATTAACGTCAACTTGTAAACATTACGTAATCAATAAATTATCACTTATTATTGTATTCAAGATATCATAAACAATTCCATTCAATAGTGCATAACATATAACCACATATACATAGTACACAAGAGTTTTACATGGAAACCCAAATGGGAGAAAACCATGGAAATATTTAATATATATCTTGAATATTACATCCATAGGAAGCAACAACTTCCAACTAGAAGGAGGCTCCAACCCCCTATATTCTCCAGCTCCAACTAGAAGGAGGCTCCAACCCCCTAGTTTATAGTCTCCAACCCCCTTATTTACATGCTCCAACCTGAAGGAAGCTATAACTCCCCATATTCTCCAACACTAGCTAGAAGGAGGCTCTAACCCCCTTTCCTTTCCCCTTCCTTCCTCCCTTGAATATAAATGGAGACTCAACCTATCATTGTCACTGTCACTATCATTGTCATTGATACATCATCATCATCAAAACTCAACCTGTCATTGTCACTGATATTGATACATCATCATCATCAAAACTGATACACCATCATCATTATCAAAACTGGTTGACCACATAAATCCAATATCACCAAAATACCTCCAAACCATATGCCAAAAACCACCAAGACATGCCTCTATACATGTGCCAAAATATGCATCAAACATGTACCAAAATCAAGGTAAAGAAATGTATCTCATACATGTGCCAAATATATGTTGCAAACCATGTACCAAATATGTGCCTCAAGTATGTTCCAACATCACCAAGATATGCCTCATACAATATACCAAATATATGCCTCAAACATGTACCAAATATGTTCCTCAAGCATGTGCCAACATCACCAAGACACGCCTTAAGCATGTGCCATAACATCACCAAGATATAACCCTAAAAACATGCATATAGACATACCTTTAATCAAGAAGATAACCTGGTGCATGAGATCTCTGACTATCATACCTTCCTCATCTTCTTCATAAGGACACAAGCATCTTCTTCAACCTTTACCTTAGTCTCACGGGACATAACCAATCATCTTGTAGGGCCTCACATGATGACACCATGACAACCCGTGGGGATCTCACGGGACATCGTTTACCTGACTCACGGGGGTCTTCTCAATTAGGGTTTATCAGAAAACCCTTCTCCCATCTACAACTCTAAGACCTTCGCGCTCCTTCGCTACTTCAGATTCGCTAAGATATCACTTTCTCACTTGATAGATATTCAATGAACTTGCTTGTGTTCAAATGAGACGATTATTAATGTCTATTTATACTTTTCCAAGTGATTTCTTTACTTGACTTTAGGGTTGACTTGTGACTTCTTGTTTGCAACAAATTTTCCTCTTTTCCTTAATTTTGGGGTTGACTTGTGTTGGAGATATTACACACTCACCTATACTTATTTTCCTAAGTTTTGCAGTCCAATGTTGAGAAGCCTTCCTTAGATGAGAATATTCTCTCTAGAGAATATTCCCCTACAAAATAGGATGTTCTTCTTCAGTTTAGAGTCATTCACACTTAGTTAGACTAGTGGAAGTCGTGACTGATTTAACTGATGATTGCATGGATCAATTAACTAGGACTAGGTGGCATTTCACTCCAATGCCTATCAGTGAGTGTCTATATCTCTCTTGATCACTACTATGGTGCATTAGTTACTCATGTAGCCTATATATATTGTAAATTATTCACTCTTTGAGTCTGGAATACAGTTAATGAGAATTTTTCCATTATTTCTCTCCTAGTTCTCTTTTCTTCTATTTTTTATGCAACTGTGTATGTCAATTCCCATCTATATCTATTATTTGCAGGTTCAACACATTTACATGGTATCATATCCAACAGACTGCTAGGGAAAAACACACACTAGACTCTTTTTGCAGGTACTAGAGACAAAACAAAGCAACAAGAAATATGGAATCTATGTTTTACTCACCGACAATACTTCTTACACCTCATAACTATTTGGAGTGGAATCCAAAGATTCTACTTCTTCTAAGAAGTAGAGGCTTATACAAAATAACCATGGAAATAGAAGTAGAGCCTGATTCCACCGATGAGAAAAACAACTTTCTCAATAGACAAGATATGGCCATAGGATGTATCCTCTGGTTCATTTCTCTTGAAATTATCCACCAAGTATATGATGACTCACAAGGCTCAACTCCAAATGAATTATGGACCATATTGAATTTTATATTCAGGAATAAAGAAGACTGTGAATATTTCATGCAGAAGATTGGAAAGAAAGAGCCAGAAAAGAAACCATCAAAAGATCAAGCCTCTTATTCTGAAGAGTGTTCTACACAAGTATCTATGCAAATTCGTGTTCCATTAATTGTAGATGATGTCTACTCCATTTCAGATTTGGTTTTTGAATTTCATATGGAATATATCATGCATGCATATCAAGAGTCACATGCAAAAAAATTTGCATGTGCCATGCATGCATCTCAGGAGCAACATGCATGCACCATGCATGCATCTCGGGAGACAAAAAGGGAGCCACTCACATCAGATTCAATTATGATATTTTCTGAGAAAAATTTTCAGAAACAAATTGGATATTTTAATTTCTCTTGGAAAAATATCCAATTAAAAAAAAATATATTTCGAAACGAAGTTCGGGAAGTGAAGTTATGATAATTTTAAAATCATCAAAATTCCAGCGTTTTTTCTGGAAATGGATGCACGATTTTCAAAATTTCATCCAAACTTTATTTGGATCTTCTTCATTACAATAAGATAAAGTGGATATGTGTGGAAATCTCAATGGTGCATCTACTTCCTCAGATCCATGCAAACATCTACATCTTCAACAAAATCTTCAATGAGCACAAACTTGCACAATTGTGAGGTCTTCTTGGAGTGAAGGACAAAGTTTCTTAGGAACTTCTTTTTGTTCCTTCTCATTTCTTTTTATGCATTGTAATTTGAGGGGGGGTTTCCCATGAGTTTTTCCCTCTTTCCTCATTTTTTTCAGTGTCTCATTCTTATATGCATTGTACAATGGGTACCTAACATGGCCTTGGTTGTCGGGACCCATTCATTATGTACACCCTAGTAGTGTTCAGGGGGGGTGTTGGATATATCACACACTCACCTATAATTATTTTCCTAAGTTTTACTGTCCAATGTTGAGTACTCTTCCTTAGATGAGAATATTCTCTCTAGAGAATATTCCCCTACAAAATAGGATGTTCCTCTTTAGTTTATAGTCAATTACACTTAGTTAGACTAGTGGAAGTAGTGACTCAGTTAACTGATGATTGCATGGATCAGTTAACTAGGAATAGGTGGCAATTCACTCCAATGTTTGTTAGTGAGTGTCTAGATCTCTCTAGATCACTACTATGTCCTATTAGTTACTCATGTAGCCTATATCTATTGTAAATTATTCACTCTTTGAGTGTGGAATATAGTTAATGAGAATTATTCCGTTCTTTCTCTCGTGCTTCTCTTTTCTTCTATTTTCTCTGCAATTGTTTATGTCAATTCCAAACTAGATCTATTATGTGCAGGTTCAACACATTTACAACTTGTCACTTCTTGTTACAATTGTTTAGGGCTTGTTGACCATACTTTAGGGATTTCATATTTAGGATAGATTAACTTATCAACCATGATGAACCAAGTGGTTTACCACCTACCATTAGAAATGGCATGAAGAGGATTATCCATCTACGAGGGGTTTCCATGTATTTTCAATGTCCTTCGTACTTTTTTTCTTCAATCAACCTCGAGCTTTGTGACCACACCGTTGGGTCTTCTTAACCACTTAAACAATTAGATTTTTGATACTGAGAGGGGGGGTGAATCAGTATCAAGTATATTTGAGCAATTTTTACAACTTTACTTTTTAATCAAATAATGTATCCAATATACAATAGGAGCATAAGAATAAGTGCACAATGCACAATAGATTTACATGGAAATCCACATAATGTTTTTCTTATATATACATAAACATCATCAAACTAGATCCATTCACATATATCATATGCCAAGATAACCAAGAGCATCTCTCAAAACATATTCCCAACATCACCAAGATATGCCTCAAACCATGTACCAATCATGTGCCAAAATATTCCTCAAGCATGTGCCATAACATCCATGATAAACCATGTACCATATATATACCTCAAATCATATGCCAAATATCACAAATCATATGTCTCTAGCCATGTGCCAAAGACTCTCCAAGATATTCCTCAAGTATATACCATAACATCAATACATAACCCTTAAAAACACATATAAATACATACCTTTAATCATATAATCAACCTGGTGCATAAGATCACATCCAAAATAACTTCCTCAACTTCTACATCAAGATGATAGCATCTTGATTGACCTTTCCTTCAGCCTCACTGAACAAAACTAGGAAAATAACAGTGCCTCTCTTGACGAGTGGTGTGAAACTAGAGGGGGCCTTGGTGGACACCTATGATCCAGGTGGATATCGGTGGCCACCCACCTTTTCCAACTGGCTCAAAACAGTTTTCTGGTAATTTTGGCAATTTACTATTTTTAACAGTTTTAACTTTCAGGGCCATATTGAGGACCTAAATGAATGTTTTTAGGGATCGAGATTCTCAATGATCATATGAAAAATTTACGACCCCGATAATTTGATGTACTAACTTACCCAAACATGGCCCACATGAATTTCGGCGCTTCATCTCCTAGGGTTAGGTTTTTTAATGTCTAGGGTTTTGGCATTCATGTTTATTGTAAAAAGGCCTTCAGAGCCTCATTGTAATGATCTTCTTGCGAATGATCAAAACTGTCACATATATTCTCAGAGATAAGCCTCCACCATTCCAACAATCTTTTTTCCACTGCATTTTATAGTTTCAGCTTATTTCCTTATTGAATAAAAAACCAGTTTTACAGTATCACTATTATTTTCTGTTAAGAACTTGTTAATAATCTGTAGTCATTTCTTTCTGCTCATAAAATCTGGATCAGTGGTATTAGAGCGGCCTGCTCCTTGTCGTCTTAATGCATGTCCCTAATGAGGATGGAGTAAAAAGAGTTTGGTCTCGAGCTGGTTTCTCTTGAGGAAAAAATCTCTCGCACGCCCAAGCGACCTCTCATGGCAGGATAAAATAAAGATGATGGGATAGGAGATCCTTTCAAAATGTTGATTGAGGAATCCCTCGTGCAACAAAGGAATGATATGATGGATAAGTTCACGCAAATACTTCAGTGACTACCAACAGATGTCGCATCTTCTTCGAGCAGAGGCACCACCCCCTTCAAGGTACAAATAAACTTCAATATTCCTATATTTGAAGGTCATATAGACGCATATGTTGTAGACAAGTGGTTGAATCTACTAGAAGGGTATTTTTCTGTCCATAACTTTTCGAATAGAGAAAAGATTACTTTTGTTCTCCTCAAAGTCATTCCCCATGTCAAATATTGGGGGAAACTTTCTGTGAGCAAAAGGAAACAGAGGAACCCTCATTATTTACACTCATGACCACCTGGGAATCCTTCAGGGATGCTATTAAGGAACAATACTACCCTATCGTAAGTTATGATGACTTGTATACCAAATGGACCACACTACGGCAAGAAAGAGACCAAGCAGTGGTAGATTTCACAAATATATTTCATACCTTGCACACCAAGATGGGTATCAAATATTTGAAGCGACATCTGGTGTATCACGATGCTCTTCATAGATACATATAGACAGAAATGGAACTTCTAGAAATCTCTTCCTTGGGCATGGCCTACCGATATGCCGTCAAAATCGAGCATAAGCTCAAACAAAATACGCAGCAATTTGGCCCTGGGAACCCCTCACAAAAAAATCCAGGAAAGAGCGGCCCCAACCTATAGAACAAAGGATAGAGAAAATATGGACAACATCAGGACAACCAATCCAACCTGCAAGCAAAGAAGGACACCGGAAAGACAAAGAAATATACTGGGAAGTGGTGCAACTTCCATAAGAGCCCTTGGCATAACACTGTTGACTGTCGCTCAAAGAAGTCATTGGTGGCCGAAGTGAAATCCTATGAATCAGATGTGGGTTCAGACTCTAAGCCAGAAACATAAAGGGGAATATGGATCATTGACGCAGAACCTAATGCCACCGTTGCTACCACCAAGATCCATCCTGGTGAACCAGACGAGCCAAAAGAAGGAGAATGCCTCTTCTATTCACATATGTGGGTAAAAGGCACCCCGTTGCACTTCATCATCGATAGCGGTAGCCAAAAGAACCTCATCTCAACAGAGATCATCACGCGGCTAGCCCTGGAAACAACATCTCACCCACAACCCTACACCATTGGATGGCTTTGCCAAGGAAGTGATCTCCGCGTCAGCCAACAGTGTTGATTGTCATACGACATCAAGCCCTTCAAAGACGAGGTATTGTGTAATGTTTCTCCTCTTGAATTTTGTGATGTTATTTTGGGCCGACCTTATTTATGGAAACGTCATGTTGTATATGAGTCTAGGCCTCGTAGTGTTATTATTACTTTGAACAGAAAATTGTACAAGATACCCGAGGCAATCCCACCTAGTGCTATTTCCTTGATCTCTGCTAAGCAATGCAGGAAGTTCATCTCTCATATAGGGAAGTTTGTCTTCCTTGTGATTCGCTCTCAGAATAAGAGAAAGATCACAACCACATCTAGGGTCTCTGTGGTCGACCTCTCCACACATCAGAAGCAAGTATATAATATCATGGAAGAATACTCAGATATCTTCTCCTCACCTACTAGGGTACCTATGCACTGGCAGGTCAAGCACCCTATCGATCTAACCCCTGACGCACCGCTGCCCAATGGGCCAGTCTATCACTTCTCTCTGTTAGAGAATGAGGAGATCAAGTGATATATCCAAGAAATGCTCCACAAGGGGCAAATTCGTCCCATATCATCACCTTGTGGGATCCCAATCATGCTGCTACAGAAGAAAGATGGAACTTGATGACTCTGCATTGATTACCGGGCTCTGAATAAAATCACAGTAAAAAACTAGTACCTGATTCCCTGAATCAACGACCTCCTTGATCAACTCAAGGGGGCCAAATACTTCAGTAAGATTGATCTGAAGTCTGGCGACCACCATGTCCCAATAGAATAGACAAATGTATGGAAAACCGCCTTCAAGTCAAAGGAAGGCCTTTTTGAATGGTTGGTAATGCCCTTTGGTTTGACAAATGCTCCATCCACTTTCATGGGGATGATGGACGATATCTTGCGACCATTCACCAATACTTTTGTAGTGGTGTATCTAGATGAAATTCTCATTTACAACAAGACTTGGGCCGAACACTTGCAGCATATTCAACAGGTTTTACACACCCTGCGGCAACACAAGCTATATGCCAACTTGAAAAAATGCTCCTTCGGCATGGACATGGTACATTACCTGGGCTACATAATTGATCAACATGGAGTACATGTGGATCCATCCAAGATCCATGTCATCCGCGACTGGCCATCCCCGACCACACTCACTGACATTCGGAGCTTCTTGGGCCTTGATAATTTCTACCACAGGTTCATGTTGGGATTCTCCCATATTGCATGGGCCCTCAGCCAAATAACCAGGGGTGGTGGTAAGGATAAATTTGCGTGGGGTCGGTCCCAACAACAAGCGTGCGAGGATTTGAAGCAACACTTGTGATCATCCCCAGTACTTTCACTACAAAACCTGCAACAACCCTTTGAGATCGAGACAGATGCTTCAGACTATGTGGTGGGCATCGTTCTCATTCAGCACGACCACCCCGTGGCCTATCACAGTGAGACACTATCAAATGTTGTCCATAAGTACCCTACTTATGACAAAGAAATGTACTCCATTTTTCAAGCCAGTGCATTACATTTTTGGGAAGGAGACAGTCATCCACACAGATCATAATCCACTACAGTTCATGCAGACATAAGGAAAATTATAGAATGATCGCCATCAAAAGTGGTCCACATACTTGCAACAATTCCACCTCAACATCAAGTATAAAACAGGAAGCACCAATAACGTCGCTGATTGCCTCAGCAAACCGCCAGTCGTGGAACTCACCATGGTGCTAGACTCCCATGACCATGAGACCTCTGGATGACCCCAACTCTATGAGATAGACCCGAACTTCTTCACCGCCTACCAAATGTCGTGTGCAAATGCAATTGTCGATAATTTCCATCTTCGGGATGGGTTGTTGTGTCATCTGGGCCATATCTATGTTCCATCAAGTGAGTGAGCGAAGTTGATCTAGGAATCCCAATACAGTCGGGTGGGAGGAAACTTCGACATCGAAAAGATAGTGGAGATGCTATAGAAACATTTCTACTAGCCGAAACATCGATAGGAGGTTAGCAAGTATATCAAATCCTTCACTACCTGTGCTATTGCCAAACCAACCACTAAGAAATAGGGACTATACACCCCTCTTCCTACTCTTTAAAGGCCATGGGAATCCATCTCAATGGACTACATGTTGGGCCTACCGTCCACCAAGCGGGGAAATGACTGTGTTTTTGTGGTTGTTGATCACTTTTCTAAGATGGCAATTCTGGTTGCCTGCAAGAATAACATCACAACAAAGGCCACTACCAAGATCTTCTTTGAACGAGTCTACATACATTTGAGAATCCCACAAACCATTGTCTCAGATCAGGACAGTCAATTTCTCAGCACATTCTGGTCGAGCCTTTGGTCACTACTGGACACCAAGCTCACCAAATCCATGGCCTTCCACCCCTAGACAGATGGCCAAACTAAGGTCGTAAATCGAATGATTGTGCATATCCTTCGCATGTATAATTCAAAGCACCCTCACACATGGGATGATAGCCTTACCTATGTTAATCATTACTACAACCAAGCCCTACATATCTCAACCGACCATAGCCCCTTTCAGGTTGGTTTTCGATTCCAACCATTGGGTCCCATAGATGTTGCACTTCCCCTTGCGGTCACCTCGACCGAATCATATCCTGCTCCAACTGAAGCTAACAAAGCCACCCGATTAATTCAGCGGATCCAACACATCCGATAAGAAGTTAAAGATATCCTACAGAAGTCCAATGACAAGTACAAGTAGTGCCATGATCAACATCGGGTGCCACAAAAGTTTTAGGTGGGCGACAAAGTTTGGTTGCACTTGCCATTATTTCCCACCATTATTGGACACCTCTGACGTAACAGAACAACTGAAACCAACAGATCTCAACCCTGACTGTATACAACAGACATCCATCTATCATATTGTGGACACACAGATAAAGGGCACTTGACAACAAAGGATACAGCTTTATCGAGTCGTCAAAGCAGGGCAACTCCTGCACCAAGGCAAGTGGCTCACCCGGGGCCAAATTCAACAGAAATTTCCTCATCTAATGGGGGAAATCAACGCAATGGAGACCATTTCTTCTTAAGGAGGTAGGATTTATCCAGGTGGATATTGGTGGCCACCCACCTTTTCCAATTGGATCAAAACAATTTTCTGGCAATTTTGGCAATTTACTATTTTTAGCAGTTTTAACTTCTGGGGCCATTTTGTGGACCTAAACGAAGGTCTTTTGGGATCGCGCTCATCAATGATAGTCAAAGGCATGATTGAACCCCAAAAATTAATCTCCTCAATGATACCTTTCCAACATGCTACCATACGCCTAAAATGGAGATCGTATGCAAAAGTTACGACCCCGGGAAGTTGATGTACTAACTTACCCAGATGGGGCCCACATGACTTTTGGCGCTTTATCTCTTAGGGTTAGGTTTTTGGATGTCTATGGTTTTTAGCATTCCTGTTTATTGTAAAAATTCCTTCAAAGCCTCATTGTAATGATCTTCTTGTGAATGATTGTAACCGTCACATCTCTTCTCAAAGATAAGCCACCACCATTCCAACAAACTTGTTTCCACTGCATTTTACAGTTTCATCTTATTTCCTTATTGAATAGAAAACCAGTTTTAATGTATCTTTGTTATTTTTTGTTAAGAACCTATTAATAATCTATAGTCATTTTGTTCTTCTCATAAAATACAGATCAACCTATTTGATTTGTGAGTGCATGCTTAATTAGGGTTTTCAGATAACCCTTCTCACCTCTACAGCTCCAAGACTTGTCTTAACGGCACAACCCCCACCCCCTTCCCTTTCCCTCTTCCTTCCCGAGTGGGTTTATCAACCTCCTGGTCTAGGATTTTTTAAGTCACTGAACTGAATGGCTCATCAGGATCCTGATGGGAACCAGGTTAACTTGACACAGGCCCTTCCACCTTCTCGGCGTAGGTTGTGTGGCGACCACAGACCCTCTCCTCAACGCTTTTCAAATCTTAATGCCAATGGGCGCTAGCTCTTGATGTTAGGCTCCCCTTTGATGTGACCATGGGCTATGACCATGGGATATATCCCTTCACAACTCCATGCTTTGGAAATTTTGCGAGCTTCTTACTCCCTTTTTATCGATTCTCGAATCGACGAATTCTTCAAGACCAAGTCTAAAGTCCACGTTCTCCTCACGCTTGACAGTTGAGATCAAATCTCACATTCATAATTCGCGAGTCCTTCCTTCTCCCGATTTCTTAATCAGTGAAGTGTTGATTTCTCGCCATGCATCCTACCTCGATCGACGACTAAGATTGCTTTGGCCCCTAGCTCTTTGGATATTCTCCTCCTTGACATTTCTCTGAAGGGTTCTTCCTCCAAAATATGTGGATCTCCACCACGCTTCCTCCCAGATCCAACGGTCCATAATCACTCTGCACTTCTCTCTTCGCGAATTTTGAATTTCTCTCGTTGCAATTTTTCCGAAGTCTAAATCCTCTAAGTCTCATATCTGCTTCCGCCTATCTACCTGGATGATGGACGATTTTATGGTTTTCGAGACTTTGAAAAGTCCTCGACTCCTTTGCACACATAGAAAACTTTCTTACTTTCGAGACTTAGGTTATTCTCAAACCTCTTCTACACTCCTTGCAGAGTTCTATGCAAACACTTATGTGACTTTTCTCAGCTCGAAATCCTTCAAGGTTCACCACTTCTCTATGTCCTTCCTCGTGCCCTCCTGGAAACTTCTCGCCTTTCCTCCTGAGCTTGTAATATTAACTCACAGTCTCCTTGGTGCACTCCTTGCACTCAACCAAGCTTTTCGACGACTTCTCCCTTAGCCTATCTGAGCATCTTAAGGCATCTCCTTTCCATTGTTGATGCACTCTCGCAAAGCCTTCCTTCCTTCGAGTGTTCAACAACCCTAGGATTCTCTTAAGGATTCAAACACTTCCGAATGTGTTGTTCTTTCATGCTCTCGTACTTTCTCTATGCCCTCCTAGAAGTGTGTTTCAGAGTGGTCAGTAACTCTGAGTTGTGCTTCCTCCTACATAGTCTTTCTTTCCAAGGTACTTAACCACCTTAAAATTTCCTCCCGAGTCTATGAATCAACCTAGTATGCCCTCCTGGAAGTTTCTCTTCTGACTCCACTAAGTTCAGACATGCACTCCTTGTGTTGTCTCACAAATTTTACACCCTCTGTCACACACTCCTTGCACTTATCCTAGAGAACCAGACTTAACCCGACACACTCACAGATAGAAAATTATATATCTATCCTTGCATATGATTTCTAATATTCATCTACAATTCAAATGCATACACATGACATTCAACACAAAATATACATTACAAAGAAATTGATAACAGGAAATAATGTCATTTTCTATTAATG
>ML878873.1:0-11707 GCA_009831015.1 Picea engelmannii
AATATAAGGTTAATGGTTGATGTATTGATTAAGGATTCAATCACTTCATTGATTAAGGATACTTCATTCACGGGTGTTAATAACAAGAAGAAGTATCATCTGTGTAGTTGGACGACTATTGCCAGACCCAAATCATATGGTGGTTGGGGGCTTTGTAACTTCTTTCTTTTCTGCAGATCCTTGGCAACAAATACTATGTGGAGAGCTATTATGAAGATGGGGATTTGGCAGAGCATCCTTAAAGATAAATATTTTCCTCATTTCCCAGTTTGGACGTGGCTCCGTTCAGTGGATCCAATCCACCACACGGGATCCCAAACATGGAAGAAATTATGTAATACCTTACCTATTATTTTGCGATGGTTGGAATGGAAACCCGATATAGGACATTCAATCATAATCGGTAAAGATATGATGTTGGGTTTAGGACAGGATTCCTTACTATCTCAGAAACTAGTGGAAAGGCTTAATCAAAAAGGCATTTATTTCTTACATCAAGCATCAATACAGGCCATTGGGGTTTCAACAGGGAAGAGCTGGTTATGTAGAGAAGATTTGGACCCGCCGAATATACTTGCCGAAGAATGGGATTGCTATAAGGCACACTTGGCGGAATCGGGTATATCCTTAAATAATAAGTCTGATGAATTGATCTGGATAAGAGGAGATATGTCAGAATTCATCTCTGTGAAGAACATTTATGAAGCTCTGTCAAACCTACTATGGAAGAACAAACAAGGAGGATGGCGGAAGAAGCTATGGAATTGGGAGTGCCCAATGAAGATAAAACTATTTTGTTGGTTATTAGCAGAAGACAAGATTTTATCCTGGGAAAATCTTCAAAAGCGTGGTTGGAAGGGACCAGGTATTTGCAGTCTGTGTAAAGCTCACGGTGAATCTACCAAACATCTTTTTTTTAAATGCCCTTTTACCAGGTCAGTTTGGGAGGAGCTTAAAAAGACTATGAAACTGGAAAAAGGATGGAATGGTATTTCCGTGGTATACTCCTTCAAAAACTGGACTGTGCATAATCATAGTCTGACTTTTCCCCCAACATTTGTTTGTTGGTTCATATGGGCAGATAGGAACAAGGTACTTTTTGAAGGTCTGTGTCCCTCTGTTCACAGAGTTGTCTACTTATCACGATGTGCATCGGATTACTCTTGGAAACCGCTTAAAGAAAGCAACCCTCGGATATTGATCCCTTCTTTTTCATATGATAAACCATTAGCTTGGTTTGACAGGGCAGCTCAACACAATGGCAATATAAGTGGAGCGGGGGGAATCATTAAGATATATGCCTTAAGAGAATACAGACAGACATTGAATTGTGGAAGCGGATCCAACACGAGAGCTGAGCTCCTGAGAGCATGGTCTACTTTAGTGCTTGCAACAAGACTTTCAGTTTATGATATTCATATCTTGGGCGACTCAAAGATAGTCATTGAATGGCTAAAGAAGGATGGTGAACTCAGAGTGGCAAATCTTGAAGCGTGGAAAGAAAGAATTGTAGATATTTGTTCACATTTCAGATCCATTACATTTGAGCACATTTTCCAGGAGATGATTAAAGAAGCGGATTATCAATCTAAACAGGCCTTCTTCAGTAGCCGAGGGAAGATTACATACACTCTTTGGATAAAAGGCCACATGGACCCAAAACAATTCATATCTCTTTAATATGTCCAAGAAGGTCAAAGTATCTGAGGTTTTTTTGAGATTTTCTCTTTCGCATGAATATGTCGATGCACACAATTATAGACTGTTGATTATACATCTACTAGTCTGAAATATAGGTTGTATGACACAGTCCCATTTTGTTATATGAATGGACTGTCTCTTTTTTGTTTATTGACTGGACATAGAGATCTCTTTTTCTGTCACTTAAGAAAAGACAATGTAAAAAAATTATATTATGTTTAATATAATGGGAAATTTTCATTTGGAAAAAAATAGATTCAATCACTTTTGTGATATATATGTGAATTTATGAATTCTTCTTAATATTTAAGGCTAATTTCCATCACTTTTTAGAGTGTGTTCAACTATTTTTTAATAACTATTTTTTATTTCTTTATTATAATTAATATTTAAGTTAAATATAATCAATGTAGTAGATTGAAGTAAATTATTAAATCAATAAATTCAAAGGTAAATTCTATTTTATTAATCAAATTTTAATAATAAAATTTTACTTAAAAAATTTAAATTTAGAAAAATAAATATATTAAAACAAAATTTATGATTAAATAATATTTTTGCTTTTAAAAAAGGATATTTTTGTTTATGGGATAAGGGACTCTCTCCCTAATTTGACTACTAAGATCTATGGAGATATATATATCCTAACCTCTTTAGATTTTAATCAATGACTTTTTAGGATAAACACATGTTCTTACCTTTTAGGAAAAACACATTCTTAATCATTAGAAATTGTGTAATAAAAAATACACATTTTAAAAATAATATTTATCAAAATCACATACTAATCAAATTGGTTATTAACTTTTACTTATTTTTTATGACTTCAAATTTGATTTATTATTTTCTGAGTAATAGAAACACTGAAATGAAAAATATTGTGTTGAGAAAACAATATTCAATAACTTGAGCTGCTTGACTTCAAATTTGATTTATTATTTTCTGAGTAATCGAAACACTGAAATGAAAAATATTGTGTTGAGAAAACAAGATTCAATAACATGAGCTGCTTCTTATAAGTTATAATCAGTATAAAATTTATGCAAATGGGCAGCTGCTGACAATGACTTTGTTTACAAAATCATAAAAATTAATTTATCAATAGTAAGTTTTAGGGATAGAATTTGATGGGTAAATTGTTTACAAAATCATAAAAATTAACTTACTAGTAATGAATTCTAGGGATAGAATTTGATGGGTAAATTGTTGATTGTAGGGTAATTTTCAATCACATATAATTAAAAATTCCTCAATCCATCAATTTCTTCTTTCATTAAAATCATCAAAAACATTAAAATCATCAAAAACATGTATGGAAATTGTCAAAATTAGTTTTGAAATTCCAACCTAACACATTTTTAAAACCATCAAATACTAACTATTTAGTTTTGAAATTCCAACCTAACACATTTTAAACCATCATATACTATATTTAGTTATTCAAGCCGTTGATAAACGATATAACCCTATTTATGTTATAGTACAATTATTATGAAAAACCAAGGTCATCAATGGCATTCTCTGGTTTACTCTACGACAATGTTTCAACTTCAACATAGATTGGTTAACACTCTTACTACTAAAACACAACCCATTTCCAACAGCACCGCTCTTGACCATGGTGTAATACACTGCAAACATAGCCATTGGAAAGAATTGCAGATTTTGCATATTGCAGACAGCCATGTAGACTCTTCTACTTGTGTTGCTCTTCTGCAGGGCTGCATAAAAAAGAGAGCCATATCCCAGGGAAAGCTAATCCACGCTCACACAATTCAGAGGGGACTTCTCGCTGAGAAACCTGTAGAGAACACGCTTGTCAACATGTATGTGAAGTGTGGAGGTCTGGTGGACGCTGGCAGAGTTTTCGATCAAATGTCCGAGAGAGATGTCTGCTCGTGGACTGTCATGATTGCAGGTTATGCAAAGCATGGACTCCCTGAGGAGGCATTGACATTCTTTCACCAGATGCAGCAAACAGGCATCCAACCCAATCACTTTACCTTTGCCAGTGTTCTTTCGGCATGTGCTAATTTGGCATCTCTGGAACATGGCATGGAAATCCATGAAAAAATAATAACAAAGGGATGTCAGTCCGACTTGGTTGTGGCAAATACCCTTGTCGATATGTATGCAAAATGTGGAGATATAGAGACTGCACGCAATGTGTTTGACAAAATATCTAAACCGGATGTGGTTTCCTCAACAGCAATGATTAGAGGGTATGCACAGAAAGGGTATGTTGATGAGGCCCTGGAAATTTTTCAAAGATTACCCCAAAGAGACGTGTTCTTATGGACAGCAATGATTGCAGGGTGTGCCCAGAATGGGCAGGGGGAGGAGGCCCTGAAGCTTTTTCAACATATGAAATTAGCAGGGATAAAACCAGACTCCAAAGCCTTTGCAAGTGTTCTGCCGGCATGCGCGAATTTGACAGCTCTGGAACAAGGAATGGAGATTCACGAAGAAATTGTCAAAAGAGGATTTCAGTCTGATGTCTTTGTGGCGAGTGCCCTGGTGGACATGTATGCAAAATGTGGGAGCCTGGAGAAGGCGCGGGACATATTTGACAAAATGTATCAACGCGATACTGTCTGCTGGACAACAATTATTACAGGATATGCCATGCATGGCTGTGCCAGGGAAGCGCTTGAACTCTTCGAATTGATGAAACATTGTAGCATGAGACCGGACCATGTCACCTTCATCGGTGTTTTGTCTGCATGTTGCCATGCAGGCTTAGTGGAAGAGGGCTATCGATACTTCAATTGCATGAAACAACATTATCACATTACCCCAATAATGGAACACTATAGTTGCATGATTGATCTCCTTGGTCGAGCGGGACGGCTAGATGAAGCCAAATGCCTCATGGATAAAATGCCAATAAAACCGAGTGCTGTTCTTTGGAGTTCTTTGCTTTGTGCCTGTAGATGGCATAACAATGTAGAGTTGGGAGAACGTGTGGCAGAATGCATATTTGAATTGAACCCAAAAGATGCTACACCTTATGTACTTCTCTCAAACATCTATGCTGCAGTTGGCAGATGGAGTGACATTGAAGAAGTACGGAGAATGATGAAAGGTAGAGGCATTAAGAAGACACCAGGATGCAGTTGGATTGAGATCAATAAGCAGGTTCATGTTTTCCTTGTTGGAGATAGGTCCCATCCACAAATGCAGAAAATCTATACAGAGTTGGAGAGATTGTCTTGTGAGATGAGGGCAGCAGGGTATGTTCCTGATACGAGATTTGTGTTGAATGATGTGACTGAAGACCAGAAAGAACAAATTCTTTGCCACCATAGTGAAAAAATAGCAATTGCATTTGGGCTGTTAAATACACTTCCTGGAACAACTATTCGAGTTATCAAAAACCTTACAGTTTGCGGTGATTGCCACTCTGCGACCAAGTTTATATCCAAAATTGTTATGCGGAAAATCATTGTGAGGGATGCCAACCGTTACCATCATTTCCAAGATGGGAAGTGCTCTTGTGGAGATTATTGGTAATGGCAAGTGAAGGCATAAAAGTTTACATTTTAATAAGCCTCAACCTTGCATTAGCAGCAAGGAACCGAAGTTTATAGCTGGTTTGTGTTTTTAAAATCAATGTAGAAGTAATATTGTACAAAGGACTTATCCATGCAGAGTGATGTAAAAAGTGGACAAACTTAACCTTTTCAGAAAGACTACTTTTTTTCTGACAAGGCAAAGTTTCGTCTTTATTCACTCTTTTTTTGAAATTCTGGTGATTTGGATCTTCTTAAAATGGGCTAAATGGGCAAAAACCCCAAGGGAAAAGTTCTATGGATAAAGTTCTCATCAATCAGGTGGAACTATAATTTTCAACAAAATTCCTATCAGATTTGAAAAAAAAATTCAATGAAAAAATAGTTTGAGTTTATCCATTTTTTAACTTATTCTTTCAGAGATAGTGATAAGCAGCTGTGCCATATCTATCAATTTTTAATATTCAAATAGACAATTTTTTTCAATCACATGGTTATATAAATCTGGCAGTACCCCAAAGTGAGTACCCGAATGTGAATTCTTGACATCCTAAAACCTTACACACCAAGCAGGTGGCATTGCCTCACTATATGAAGCAGAACAAAGGAACAGTTTGTGAAATAACCATGGCAAAAAATACCAAAATTGCAGATATAACAAGCCTGATTGTCTTATAGACACTAGAACTGTACTTATCACTGGGAGGATGAATATTCTAGGTTGGCTAGGATCAAATCATAAATGAGAATCACAAAGGGCAACATCCTATCCTTTAGGCCAAGTGTCACTGCTATTGTGCCAAGCTACGCTCTACAGTTAAGTATGGGAGAGATGTTGTCATGTTACATAACTTAATGTTACATTAAAAAATGAAAAAAATATAAGTCTGTTCAATTACACTTTAAACAATTACACATAAGTCAGCTCCATGACATACACACACTTTAAACAATTACACATAAGTCGGCTCCATGACATACACACACTTTAAACAATTACACATAAGTCAGCTCCATTACATACACACATGCACAGATATCAAAGAGTGCAAAACTTGAAGAAAGGTTTGCACCTTGAAAGATTTGATCCCTCTTGATGCTTGATAGATCCAAAGTTAAGATAAATCTAATTTAGTATATACTATATCTGTAGAAAAATCTGTGGATACTGACTATACGAATGTTTTGTCAAAAGAGAAAAATATTCTGGAGATCATATCTGTGAGAAAAAACCCCAAACTGTGAAAGTATTTACAAGCAGACTGCAAAATCCACTTGGGTATATTCATCAGCAAAACCTGTTAGGACTTGGCCTTGGTGCAACCCTCCTGTTAGTAAACAATGATGAGATCTCTGCAAGCAGGCTCTTAGGATATCTATAACATGACCTTTTCTTATGGTGGTGGGCCATCAAATGTTATATTATATCCTTCAATGCCAAGATGGGGTTGGCTTATATCGCATTTCATTAGCATAGTCCTCATGATCGGTTTCTGTCCACCTTCAAATTATTTAGAACTGGCATATTTGGTGGTCTGATGCTTTGCATGCATTTTTTTTATACAATATTTCAATCTAAATATTGTAGGCATAATTACAACGTTGGGCATCTAGCAAACTGTATCCTCCTTTTGACATTGTTTGACATTATGCGTACTATTCTATTTCAAAATCAAGAAAACAATATGCACAGACGAGGGAAATGGGTGGGCAATTAGGCATAGTGTTTGCGAGGAGAATTAGCTAATCTATTTCCCATTTTCACACTTATGACATATATCAAGGTAAATTATTTTTTCACACTTATGACATACATCAAGGTAAATTATTTCATAGTGGTTGATTAAAAGGGCACACTTTACTTGGATTCAGGAGTGAGAGGCCATGTTTATCAATGCCTTAGCTGCAAGGTTAAAAAAAAATCACTTTGAAGAACATTGTTTTTTCCCGGGTCACGTGGTGTATTACAATGGGATATACTTCCACCCCTTTTTAAAATGATTAACTTTAGTTTAACCACAAACCCTCTATTAAGCCCACTTTCTAACCACGACATTAATGATGAATCATTAAAATTTTATGATACTAATGTCCATTAAATCAAGATTAGCCAACACATCTCTAACAAAAAGACCTAAATTGTTCGTAAACCTAGATGAGTTATTCTTGTTTAACAAAACTCCAACTAGATATTGAAAGATTCCTCAAGACAAACAAAACTCCACCTGGATATTTAAAGATTCCTCAAGACAATATTATGGCCTTTAGCTACTTGTTGGATCTGTATATGAGCCTGAGGTGGCTTCTTCAATCAACTTTCTACCTTGATACTCTAGAAGTACCAGATCGTGGCTAGACTTGTGGATTGAGAGGTAGTGGTGGCAACCAAACTCCGGATATGTCATAGACATGCCTATGATAGTTAGCTCCGGTTAAAGTAATGGCTTTTAAGTTATTCAACTACCAATAATTTTGTAAACTAAGTATTGTTTAAAAAATTAAATTCACAAGAATATTGATAAAACCTTACTAGTCCTCTGAGATGAATTGGACTGGAAAGTAAAAAATGTGTAGAGCTTTATCAASTCATGTTTATTTCGAAATTATAACCATCTTCAAGGAGATTACGCAAAAAAWTTGTAATACAATGCAGGTGATGTGGTTGGTTTCGACACCGAGCTTTATCAAGTCATGTTTATTTCGAAATTATAACCATCTTCAAGGAGATGACGCAAAAAAATTGTAATACAATGCAGGTGATGTGGTTGGTTTCGACACCGAACATTCTTCAACAAATGAAAATGAAGTATAAATTATGAAGGAAAAACRGCTATGAAATTGCCTGCAAGGATTGATTTCAGAGCATTCTAATATTTATAGCAAACAACACTTTCATCTGGAAAGTTAGAGTGAATCCGGCGACGAAAAATATCAATTTATTTAAGATGAAAACTGTTTTTTCTTATGCAGAGATTTCCAGAGCCCATTTCCATTTGGGCACCTCAATACTGCAAAGCAATTCAACCGTGCAATTTCAAAATTCCATAAAAAATCTTAACAAATTTGTGAGAAAAAATCTATGAAATTGCCTGCAAGGATTGATTTCGGAGCCATCTAATATTTATAGCAAACAACACTTTCATCTGGAAAGTTAGAGTGAATCCGGCGACGAAAAATATCAATTTATTTAAGATGAAAACTGTTTTGTCTTATGCAGAGATTTCCAGAGCCCATTTCCATTTGGGCACCTCAATACTGCAAAGCAATTCAAGCGTGCAATTTCAAAATTCCATGAAAAAACTTAACAAATTTGTGAGAAAAAATATCTGAAACACATAGCCTGTTTACTACAAGACTAACTTACTCCATTGATTTCCCTATACTGTAACTTGAAATGAAAATTCAGGAGAGAAGTGCATATATCTGATTACAACTTCTATAAGCCAATTGATTTGTATCTTGCTTTCCATACTTAAGCTCATAATGCCCTTTACATAGTTAAGCTCATACCCTTTATACATGGTTTTACCCATACCAGTATTTTAGCTGCCATAATTTAAATTACAGCCTGTTTTCTGGTACCATCACCATGACTTCACTCTATGTTATTATTAAATTCACATCACCAGTATTGGGTTCACAGCTTGACACAAAATCCAACAAAATCCAAAGACTTGAAAAGAAAAAAAAAGGAACACATTTCTTGTGAAGTGAAAATGTTTATTCCATAAAAAAAAGAGACATCTATGCATAACATCGTAAAACCGAGGACAAAATTCTGTACATAGTTGCATTCCTGAATCACTGAAAAGGACTTGCGTACATAGTTGCATTCCTGAATCACTGAAAAGGGCTTGCATAGTGTTTGGAAATTGGCCGCAAAACATGAATTTCATAAAGAAAAACCATCCGCGTCATCTGGGGGCGAGAATTGTCCAAACACCTCAGATACAGCTTTAAGAAAAATATCTGCTTCCTCTGCCAATCTTGTATCATACTCTGCTTCTCTTGCTGCTTCTTCTGCCGAGGCAGCCATGGCGTCTGCTTCGGCCATCTTCATAGCAGCAGCCATGGAAGCTTGATTTATCGTCTCCAGCGAAGCAGCATCCATGGGGTTGTACCATAATTGCTTTAAACCATCGGCTGAATTCCGAGGTCCTAAAACTGCAGCTCTCGGTTCTGCCATATCCTTGAGCTTGTAGCTATTACGAATCCTGATGATCTTTTCCTGGGAGACTAAGCGCTTGAGCTTAGAGCCGAGAGTTCGCCTAAAACTTGGGGGTAATTGGTGTCTTTCCTCCATGAAACTCGCAATCGTAGTAACGTCTATTCCATTCGGATCTCGCAGAGCCGTGAGGGCTTCTAAAATCATGTCATCATAATCGCACCTCGGCGAATGATTTCTAGCACTTGCTGAAATGCTCTTAGGAGAGTAAATAACAATATCTGCTGAGGGTATTGTTGCTTCGGATTTTACGAGCATTCCAGCAGCAGGAGCTGTGGGAGAAAGTGGGGAAACTGAGGAAAGAGGCACAGCGGCAATGGATTTCACTCTGGGAGTCTTCGAACCCTGGCCACCGGCAGTGACGCTCATAAGGTTTCGCCATTTGTCCTTCAAGTCCACATTGGAACGAGATGCGAGGCAGACCGCGAACTCTGGGTCCTTGAGAATGGTTTGCCACTTGCCGGAGCCATACTTCTCCACGCCCGCTCGCAGAGCACCTTCCTCTTCTGAAGTCCATTTTTGCTTGGGAGCGCCCATGGCTGATAATGGGTATCTGTGTATGTAGTTGTATATGGATTTCTCTGTCTCTTCTGCTCCGTGACCACTGTGAAAACCCCCCAATCCCCTGCGATTTAGGTGGGTTTCAACATTCCACCAGCTATTTCCGCCCTTCAGACAAATGTATTCTGAAGGTGAAGACCAAGACCGAGAAACAAGCGGAAACCAAGTAAATCTCTGCTTTGTAAACCAAACCCGAGACGGGAGGGAGGGAATGCGTGATTGGGCTTTCTGAAAGGAGACTTAGGTTTTCTCCATTTTCACGATGGATTCATCATTACCTTATGGCACTAGAGGACCTTATTTATAGGCCCATCATGAAATAAAATATATTAAAATATTAATAAATAAATATATTTTAAACAGTCCCTGTACATATCTCTTTTGAATTATTTGGCTGGTAGACCACTACTTTAGCCATGTTTCGGCTCTTTCCCAAGAGGCGTTGAAGTTTACTCCGACGTAGTGGCCAGTGGCCAGGGGTTGAAGTCTACTCACATGCAGTGTTAATTAAGTTGCGTATACGTTTTTATAATTAGTATTGACTTGGAAGTGATTTCAAAAATAATGTTTTTTAGTTAATTTGGTTGAGAATAAATTTACATATGTTCAAAATCCAGAGGGGTAGGGTATGTATACCTTCGTAGACTTTACCAGTCAAATCGTTGAGCGGAGGGGGGTCCCTTGTCCCACAAACAAGGGGGTCTCATACACCAATTTGGTGTGCTGGCTTGGCCGTGACCTTAAAAATAGATTATTATTATTATTATTATTAAATTTAAATAAGTAGTTAAATATATATATATATATATATATATATTAAAAAAAAATTATATAGTTAAGAGATTTAGTTTTTAAGGAGAGGACGATGGAGTGGTTTAATTAAAATAAGTTAGTTTTGTAATAAATAATCACATAGGAGTCAAGTGCGTAAGGGGTCATTTATGGATTGTTTAATTAAAATAAGTTAATTTTGTAATAAATAATCACATGGGAGTCAAGTGAGTAAGGGGTCATTTATGGATTGTTAATGGGCCTCCCTCAAATTAGTAGATTAAAGAAAAAGGGTTAATATGAGCATGATTCTCTCCCTCCCCTAGATGATGTTTGAATTAATCTCTACGTTGGGTAATCAATGCCCACTTCTTGTTTTGATCAGTCAAGGTGGGATAATGAAGGTTAAAGGCATGGCTCTCAGTCGTTATCACAGATGGTTTGGCTCTTCATTAGAATAGCACAACAAAACTAAGAAAACTCTTCAAATTAAGATTGAACTGTTAATGGGCACAACGACTACACAAAAGGAATACCTCGACAAACTCTCCTTTTAGATACATGCACTTCAGAATCTGAATGTTACTCAAGAATCAATTCATCCTAGAAACAAGACACCCATCCCCGTTGAAGATTCTTAGTGGTTGCAACTCACAATTACAATGCACTCAGCCCCCTCTTGTTGCTTAAAAAAATTTGTTGTAAAGATTTCCCTATAGTACCCATTCGAATTTCCCTTTCTACCCATGCATGTTGATTCTCACATTCCCCAATGTTGGGTGTACTCAATGACATGCTCTCAATAACTACCCAATGTTGGGTGTACTCAATGACATGCTCTCAATAACTATGTGAAGTGACTTTTCATCTAACCCTCTTACATGTATTTAATGATTGGAGCTTTGATACACTCAAAAGGAAAATAGAAAGTTCATAT
>WSFP011474928.1:0-17138 GCA_009831015.1 Picea engelmannii
CATATTTACTTCTTATCAACCATGAAAAAACAATAATGAGTCATATTTACATCAAACAATATTGGGTCCATTACCCAAACCTTTGTGCTACAGGGCTTTCTTCAAGGGTTGACATCAATGACAACCAACCTTAATCAACATATTTGACATCTTTCATGGTGGAGAAGTGATCCAGGAGGACCTCCACATAAGGAATTATTATTTTTCATACCATGGAGAGGATCGTTAAAATATGGAAAAGAATAATTAATTCTCATGAATAAATTTATTTCAATTGTAAAAATGATCAATACTTGAAATGAGTATGAGAAACTCATGTATTAGTCATACATATTGGGAAAATGATTAATGCTTGAAGTGAGTTTGACAAAATCACCTATTATTCATTTAATTGTAAAAATGGGAACTTAGTTTTGTGAGAGAATCCAACTCACAAATTAGTTTCCTAATTTTAAGGGGAAATTGGTTTCCTAGTCTCAAGGAGGAAGTTAAGGATCTCATGAGTTGGTTTGGACTCTTCCTCACTTTATTACAAGTGGTTTCCTAGTCTCAAAGAGGAAGTTAAGGGTATCATGAGTTGGTTGAGATGCTTTCTCATTTTTGTCCTTGAGTGGTTATTAAATCCTAAATTTGTGGATCTTGTCTCCTTGAATTTGTAACATCCTTCTCTACTGAGCACATGTTATAGACTTATTCTTGGAGGACACTTGCATGCAAGTGATCTGGTTATAGTACAGTGTTATTGTTTTGACTATGGATTTTGCATGATGATGTGATGGATTGTGATTTATTGTTACTTGGTATATGTATTGACAGATGCTATTGACGAGTTTACCTGAGTGTGTAGGACACATGACAGATATAGATGTTGATGGCATCAATGGACCTCCTTGGACTCCGGATTGAGTCACAGAGTGGATTCTATTTGGTTTGGGTATTTTATTTTATGCATATGTGACATATGATCGATTATAGTATGATTTTGTATATGGATCATTGACAGTGTTTCGTCGATGGATGCAGGCTAAAAAATGCTTGGTAATCTGACTCACATAAGGAGTAAAGGGGCCATGCACATAAAACCAGACATTGAAGGAGAGGTGTGGCAGAGTCCCTGTCACAGCCTACTAGCACTCCTGTCGTGGCTCGAATTGTAGGTTAACGATTACCTAGTTCGAGAGGTCCACAATGTCGTGAGGGAAGAATGAGACAGTCACTCATGAAGATTCTAAATGGCGTGCAATAAGGCAGAGTCCTTATTCCTTATAAGCCCTTAGTCTCTCACAAGGTCGCTCGAGTGGAGTGTTGAATCCAAGGGTTGGAAAACTACCAAAACCAACCAAAAGGCGAGTGGCACCCTTGGAGCACGGGAATGCGTCTTGAAGGGCACGTCGAGTAATTTAAAAAAAAAAAATTGAGCCAATGAAACTAGGTGATCTAGAAAACAATAAATTGAATTGACATTGTCAGATTTAAAATAATTAATTAATGAGTAATTTTATTAATTATAAATCCCCATAAAAGTCTAAGCCTATTCTACGAAAAATCCTAAGTCTAAGTTTAGTTAGGGTAATAAAATAAAATGTTAAATAAAATAACAGATTAGAGATAAATCAATCTAAAGAAAAACTGAGATAAATCTAAAGATTTGATATAATGCACATGTGTGCAAGAAAATACCAAAATGGAATTTTAAAATAAGAAAGGAATAAAGCATGAAAGAATAGATGTACACATAGAATGGTATCTAAAGTCTAGCTACCACTAGTCTAACTAGAAGAAGACTCATAGTTTAACTCTAACTCAAATTTAGTAAGGAGTCGGTCATTACATGAGAATCTGGGGAATAAAGAGACAACTAGGAGTGATTTAAGGAACACATTTGGGAAATGTGAGGGAAATTGACTTTTAATTAAAATAAAATATGTAAATACTTGTGCAACGTGGGGAGAGGATGAATAATCCTAATTCATTTAATTAAAAAGAAAATTAATTGTGCATGTGGGAATGTGTCAGAAAGTAAATTCCTATAAAGAAAATGGTCTAGATGGGAAAGAGGAGGAGACTGGTTATTGGTAAAGTTATGTTGCCAAAAACATTTGACTGGTTTTACTTGTGATAGTTGGGATACCAAGATTGATCTAGAGTGGTGGCTCTACCTTGCGAGGAAAACTTGGAGCTAGAGTGTTTTTGGTTTGTGTGTGCTTGTCCCCTTCGCGACTCAGGGGGATAAGGGGGAAGAAGAGTACCCCTAGCGTTGGCTGGGAGGTACCAATGAAGTCTCAATGATTAACAAGTGGGAGAAAGGAAGGAGCGCCATTTGCTGAAGAACATCTTCAGATTTATTCGTCGTCGGTTACAGTACTCTCATTCTGAGATTTGGATTTGTATTAAGATTTAATATGTATAATAGAGTTCTTGCAAATTCGTGATACACTGATTGTAATTATAAACTTGAATTGACAAGTTATTGATAGTTTTTATTGAAATCTAGAAGATAAAATTCTGAAAATTGTTGTCATCTTGATTTCTCAAAATGATTAATGGCTTACAGGATACATACATACATAATGATAATTTTTTATTTGTTGCCAGTGATTGCATATCAGAGTTTTAATTAATTTATTATTTTCATAGATGTGATTTATGCAGAAATGTATCATGTTGCATGTTGAGAAGATTGTGTATTATATATGGTTGTGCTTGGGAAAAACCCGGAAGAATGAACAACCCTTGTGATTACTAATTCAGATTTCAATTTCTAAGAACAAAACTATGTTTACAGTGTTGTTAGAGTTTTTATTTATGTTGTTGTTAAACCTCTTTCCCATTCGAAATTGTAGATTCGTTTTTCACTTTGTAATGGTTAAAAATTTTCCTGGAATAAGAATTCTATAGAGACTTTATATAACCACTTCTAAGTAAAATGACAATACCATTTAGAGTTCCCTTGAATGTTGCCAGTCAATTTACAAACCTGATATCCTTATCGCTGCCAATTTTTTACAAATGGAAATTGGGAAAAAAAATGATCGTTGCTTCTAAATCTCAGATCCAAAATTTAGAGATGTTTATTTTGGTATGCGTCAACCTTCTGCATTCGAGTTGGAGAAAAAAATTTGGTCCTTGTAAGGTTTATTTGATTGTATAGAACTTGGATTTAGTCATTTCTGATCCGGATTATTTTGAGAATGACATGAAGATAGAAATACAACAGAGATACAAAAAGGAAATACACAGAAATATTGCAAGAAACACAGAAATATAGTGAAACCCAACTTCTATTAATTAATAAGAGAGAAAAACATTGTAGAACACAAACTTGCAGAATGGGATAGCTTATCACTGAAGAGAAAGAGATGTTGGCTACGCTTCATTCGCAACAAGCTTTACATAACACTCCATTGCATGCTTAAAGGGCCTCCTTCACCTCAATTATATATGAGAGAGTGAGAGGAGAACAATTCCCATGATGTATGTGGGATAAATCAGACTAAGTTTATAAAATTCCATAGGCATGTAAAATAGTAGGACTTCCCGAGCGGTCACCCATCCTAGTATTACTCTATCCTGAGCACATTTAACTGCAGAGTTCTAATGGGATCCGATGCATTAACGCTAATTTGTAGGAATGTACATAAGAGCACTAGAAAAACATTAAATGATGCCTGTAATTAACAAATGAAGATGAAATTACATTACATTCCCCATAAAAAGGGTGAATATCATGGTTTATCAAAACCACTGGCTCAAAATGGTGATTTAGTGGAAGAGGTGGATGGCCACTGACATCCATCTGGATCATTCCTCCCCCCTTAGGAATAAATGGTGCCCATTGCGTCAAGTTCCCTTGCGAGACGGGGAAACTTATGCTAAATATGAATCTTGGTGCGTTGCTTGCCTTGTTGAAGAAGCTATCTTTCTTAGCTTGTTGAAGGATGTCATGAACCTGTTGTTGGAGGGGTTGGATACGTTCAACCAATCTATCTGCATGATCTACTTGAGTGTGGGAGAACTTTGTCGATGAATATGCAACATAAAGAGTATGAATGGTTATGTTATAACCTTGCTTGATTGGGCAATATGGAGGCACCCCTGTAGGTGCAACAAGAACATCTTGGTACTCATCTACAATATTTTCGATCTCCTTCTATTGGATAGAAAGGTCTTGGGATGAGGCTGTAGTGGTTGTAGTGTCCTTTTTTTCACATTTTGATTGGATTGTGAAGAGGCTAAACTTTGCAGTATGAGAGATTACTTTGTGGCATTGTTTTGGTGGGACAATAGTCGAAACTACCTCTGGTATCGGGTATAGCTGACCCCTCAGAGTAATAATGATACTACGGGGTCGAGACTCATAAATAGCATGATGCCTCCACATATATTGTTGGCCTAATAGAACATCACAGACTTCTAGTGGGGAAACATCACACAATACCTCATCCTTGAAGGGATTGATGTCGTAGGATAAGCGACACTGCTGGCTGACATGAAGATCTTGACCTTGACGAAGCCACCCGATGTTGTATGGCTGTGGGTGTGGTGTTGTTGGAAAATCCAACTTCTTGAAAACCTCTGCTAAGATGATGTTCTTTTGGCTTCTGCTATCAACAATAAAATGCAGTGGGGTCCCCTTCACCCACATCTATGAATGGAAGAGTCACTCCCCCTCCTCAAGATCCTCTTCTCGTTGGATTATTGCAGTTGTGGCAGTAGAAGTGGGTTTTGTATCAATGGTCTATCTCCTTTTATTATTTTCTGAATCAGGTTCCAAGTCGAGGTTCGACTCTTTGTCTTTAAGCTCGACCACCAATGAATATATTGAGCGACATTCATCAGTGTTGTGCCAAGGGATGTTGTGGAACTCACACCACTTTCTAGTGTCTTTCTTAGACTTCTCGTTACCCTTCTTTGCCTACATCTGGGACTGGCTCTCTTGAGTTTGGCCTTCCTTGCTCTATCCATGCTTCTCCCACTTACTATGTTGCTTGAATTTATGTTCAATTTTGACTGCATATCGATAAGAAACTCTCAGTGAGGAGATGTCCAAGAAATCCATATCTGTTTGGATGTACCTGTGTATACCACTGCAATACTTCAAAACTAGGTGTCGCTCAGAGTCTTTGATACCTAGCTTTGAGCACAAGGTATGAAATATGCTGGTGTACTCTGGCACTGTCTGGTCTCTTTTCTGACGCAAATTTGTCCATCTCATGTATTGTTCATCATAGTTTCCGACAGGGTAAAACTCCTCCTTTAGGGAATCTACAAAAGTCTCCCAAGTGGGTTCTCTCCCAAATAGTGTAGATTCATCTGCGGTGTATCTCTCCTAGTAACCTTCCCACCAAGCTCTAACATGGGGAAGGGATTTAAGGAGCGCAAATGTGATCTTTTCACTTTCGAATTTTTTTTGGACAGAGTAATAACCTTCTAGCATATTCAACCATTTTTCTAGAGAATCTGCATCTATTTGGCCTTCAAATAAGGGGATATCAAAATTGACTTGTACCTTGAAGGGTGTCGCACTTGTGAAAAGGTTGCTTGTTGAAGATGCCTCAGTTGTTGCCATCAGTAGTCTTCAAAGGATCTGAGCAAAGTTGTCCATCATCTCGTTCCTTTGTCGCACGAGGGCTTCCTAAAGAAACATCTTGAAAGGATCCCCTTCTTTGTCATCTCTCTGTTCTTCCTCCATGGGAGGTCGCTTGGGCTAGCGAGAGTGGTTTTCCTCAAGCGAAACTAGCTCGAGACCCAATTCTCTATACCCTGACCTCATTGGGGACCTACTCTGAGAAATGACAAGGAGCAGACTGCTCTAATACCATTGATCTGGATTATTTTGAGAACAACATGAAGACAAAAATACAACAGAGATACAAAAAGGAAATACACAGAAATATTGCAAGAAACACAAAAATATAGTGAAACCCAACTTCTAATAATGAATAAGAGAGAAAAACATTGTAGAACACAAACTGACAGAATGTGGTATCTTATCTCTGAAAAGAAAGAGATGTTGGTTACACTTCATTCGCAACAAGCTTTACATCACACTCCATTGCATGCTTAAATGCCCTCCTTGACCTCAATTATATATGAGAGAGTGAGATGAGAACAATTCACATGATGCATGTGGGATAAATCAGACCAAATTTATAAAATGCCATAGGCATGTAAAATAGTAGGACTTCCCAGGCGGTCACCCATCCTAGTACTACTCTAACTTGAACGCATTTAACTGTGAAGTTCTAATGGGATCCGATGCATTAACACTAAGCAGTAGGCATGTACATAAGACCACTAGGAAATCATTAAATGATGCCTATAATTAACAAATGAAGATGACATTACATTCCATTCCCCATCAAAAGGGTGAATATCATGGTTTATCAAAACCACAAGCTCAAAATGGTGATTTAGTGGAAGAGGTGGATGGCCACTGAGATCCATTTGGATCAATTTCACTGCAAGTTTTTATGCGTGTTGGGATTATTGTATGGGTCTCTACTTATTTGAAAACCCTAAATTTATTTGTGACCAACGTTGACAGTGCTGGAACTGATGTCTGTTGAGTTGTTGTAGAGTTTTTCTTTCTCATTTTGTTGAACCTTTAAAATCATTTTTGATACAGAAAATGTGTGGGTTAGTCTTCTTCATTAAATCTTGAATTTTCTTTTAAATCATGGGTCTCTGTTAGTCATTGGACACCTTGAAAGATTTTATTTTTGTTCTTTGAACCTTTATCATTATCAGATTGCAACTTCTACCTTTTTCGAAACCTTTATTTGTTGCCCAACCTATAGAATCTTTTGAATTTGTTCTTTAGTTATTGTTGTCAAGGATTGCAACTCTGTAGTTGTGGATTCCTTTGTTGTCTTTTAGAAAACAATCCCATAATTTAATTGAGTGATTATTGTTTTGTTCATTTTTAATTTATGAATTTAAATTTCGATGTATTATAATTCGTGGAACGAATTTGGGGCTACAACACATAACTTGACCTTCCTGAGTGCCTCTATATTCATTTATTATCCTTTTCTTTAGGGCTTAACCATTTCCAAAATCCATTCGTTGCCTGTAATTTTAAATTCAATTTTTTCAAAAATTTAGTTCTGGATCAGGGGCCAGTCAGGTTCCGGGTTAAGTTCCATTTGGAAACATCTCTCTTGGAAATAGTGGTGCTATTTAACTTGTTCATGTCTGGTTTTCCCATTTCCAGTTAATTATTTTGTATTAATTTTCCACGTTTTAAAACAGTGGTAACATTCATAGAGTTAACACCAAGAAGGGTGATTTTTGTAATTGTTGATTGGATTGGTGTATACACGTTCACTCACCTCTTACATGTCACTGCCACTTCTTGATAGAACCTGCATCAAATTTATTGTCCCTTCCTATAAATCTATACAATTAATAAAAATCATTTTTGTTGCACTTGAAATTAATTTAAGTTATCAGAAATTAGTGTCGGATCCAAGACCGGATTAAGTGTCGGATTAAGGTCTGGATTGAGGGCCGGATTAAGCTATGGATGGAGGGCCAGATTGAGGACTGGGATGAATTTCATATTTTTCTGCACATCGGATTAGGGGTGGGGATAGTTTTCGGAACTCCTTTTTGTTTATTTACTTGGAGATGAAATGTAGCATCTGAATATTTGTTAAGCATAAGATTGATCTTCCTTTAACTCCTTTAATGAATTTTTAAGATAGCAATTGCATTCTTACATATGGTTGAAATAAAATTTGGTCTTCCTTAATACCTTTGAATGGAATTGTAAGTTGGCATTGGATTCTTATATTAATTGTTGGGTCTTCCTTTAGTTCTTTTAATTAGATTTATAAGTCAACATTGGGTTGTTTATTTTATTGTTTAAATAAAACTTGATCTTCTTTAATTATCCTTATATATGGATATGCAAGATAACATGTAATTTATTTTATCTAATTCTTAATTATGGGTTTGAACTTCTTATAGTTTCTTGCAATGGAAATGTAAGGTAGTCTTGGAATCTTTCCATATTGCTTGTTACGATTGAACCTCTTAGTTATTTTAAAATGGATAGGCAAGCAGTAGAATTTGTATTAATTGCTATTTATGATTGATTTTTATTAGTTTTATAGATTGGATACATAATTTAAAGTAGCATCGAAATTTAATGTATTGCTTAAGAAGATTGATCTTCTTGTGGGTTCTTGTAAATGAATATATAATTTTAGCCTTTAAATACCTGATATATTTTTAGAAGGAATTCCTTAATATGAAGATGCATAGTTGAGCTACATGAGACTAAGATTTTACTTATGCTCTTTGGGTTATTATTCTTTATGTAAAAGCCTTTTACTCATTTACGCTCAATTGTGCTTGAAAGATTTATTAAGTAGAGTAGATTATTATTTGCACTATGATGAATTGATGATTAAGTATGATGATAATTCTAGTCTTGAATAGCGGTGTATGAATTAATTAATGAGATTTAGATACTTCCTTATTCCTCAGAACAATCACCAGTCCTGAGACCTTAAATGGTCAAAATCAATCGGATGAATCATGGACTTGAGCATTGCTTATGTGTCTTAGAGGTCCTAATCATGCAGGATAGGTTGGGTGGGTAGTTTCCTTATGTTATCATGTTGAGATATGGTTGATTGAATAATAGTGATGTTGCTTTCAGTTGATTGTGATGAAATTTATTGAGTAGTTATTAATTTATGTTGTGACACATTTCACTTGTCCTAATGTTTGTTGTTCAATATTTCTTTTTTTACCTATTTGTACATCGCTAATTGTTATCGTAACGGAGGGTTTGTTACATATGGTATCAGAGTGGGTTCAACCCTGGGACATTGGACCGTTATGCCTTCCACTGTGTTAGAAAAATTATTATAATCATATCACTAATAAATTTTGAAATTGTCCATGCGACAATTATGGTTAGAGGACATCGAATGAGTAGACGTCGTGGTGCGGGGAGATGAAGTATGCCTCCTCTGAGTGTATCCACACTAGAGGAATATAATCCTTAGAAGGATGAGAAAACTGTTGAGGAGGAGCAGGTTGATGTGGGAAATATGGTAGGGATGATGAGATCCTTTCAAAGGATTTTAGAGGCTTTGATCAGTCATCTTGATCAGGATGAGGGCAGGACGTCTGAACCCAATAAGGGTTCACAATGCCCTCTAGTAGTTAGACAACGCCCTTCAGTAGTTAGCAGTAGTGTACTTAGGGAACTCGAGAAAGTTAATTTTCAAACTCATGGGAGCCACGAACGGCTCAGCCGCTGAGGCAGGGTTGGAGAATATGGCGATGTGCTTTGCACTTTGTGATTACACCTCCAACATGAAGGTTTGCATGGCGATATTTCAACTAAAAGGGAGTGTTCTTCTATGGTGGAAGACGCTCATACCTCAACTAAACATGATTGTCGAAGACGTGTCATGGGAGTTTTTCGAGGAACAGTTCCAGGGAGAGATACTTGTCCGAGGAATTCATCGAGCGTCAAATTAATGAGTTCAACGCCTTACGACATGGTGGTCGTATGGTGCTAGAGCATGAGGCCATATTCATGGAGATACTTAGGTATGCCCCACATCTGAACATGTAGAAGTTGAAGGTCAACAAGTTTGTGTTTGGCCTTAACTTCAACATTCATAAAAAGGTACAGATCCTAATGCCTCAAACATTGCACGATGCAGTCTAGAAGGCCCTCATATATGAGGAAGAACTATGCAACGTGGGTCAGTAAAAGACTCCTTCTAAACCAACCGGGCATATGACATCAGGAGCGCAATATCCTCTACTTTAGGGACCAAGAGTATTGAACCGAAGATTGGATGTTGGACATGTGGAGAGCCACATTACCAGTGAGACTATCTGATTAAGAAGGCCAGAGCAGCTGGATCAACATGACCCACTACAATTGGAGATTGGGCAAGGCCCACAAGAATCAAGCTACGGTGAATAACCGCCAGTACGAGCACCAACCCACTATGCTCGATATGTCAGGTATGATCGTCTATCAAAATTTTAATATTTTGATAGATCCAGGTGCTACAGAGAGTTTTATTTCGAGTGCAATGCTAAAGAGAATTAAGGTAAAGGTAGTCAAGAAGAACGAGTTCAGATACATAGAAATGGATTTGGGTGCCAAACAAAAGGTTGGGGGAAAGGTTACGGACTATAGCATTAACTTGGGGGAATTTGTAACAAAATCCAACCTATATGTCATGATCTTAGGATATTATGACATAGTGATAGGCACTGACTAGTTAGAATCGCATTCTGCGATACTCAACTGCAAGATGAAATGGTTAAGTTTGAAAGATGATTTGGGACAATGTAGAGTGATTGTAGGAAGAAACCAGGGAGTGTCCTTGAGGTTCATTTCTTCCCTACAGCTACAAAAGAGATGAGCAAGGGATCTAATTTATATGCAATCTTAGCACTAAACGAAAAGGGTGAGGCAGAATGATTAGAAAACCTTCAAGTAGTATGAGAGTATGCAAACGCGTTTCTAGAAGAGTTACCAGGTTTGCCGCCCAAAAGAGAGTTGGAGTTTATAATTGACTTGAAACCTAGAACTGAACCGATAGAAAGAATGCCTTATCGAATGTCAATGCCTAAGTTACAGGAGTTGAAAATGAAATTGAAGGAATTGTTGGACTTGGGCCTCATACATCCAAGTGTGTCACCTTGGGGTTCGCCAGTTATTTTCATAAGAAAGAAGGATGGATCATGGAGGCTTTGTATTGACTACTGTCAATTGAACAAATAGACTATCAAGAATCAGTATATGTTGCCAAGAATAGATGATTTGTTTGATCAGATGAAGGGAGTGGTTGTGTTTTCAAATATTGACTTGAGATTGGGATATCACCAGTTGTGGATTAAAGAGGAATGCATCCCTAAAATTGCATTTAAGACGAGAATCATACACTATGAGTTTACATTTTTACCATTCAGACTGACAAACACCCCAGGGGTATTCATGAGTTTGATGAATGGGGTGTTCCGTGACTACTTGGGCAAGTTTGTTCAAGTATTTATTGATGACATACTGATTTATTCTCGAACAAAAGATGAACATGATGAACATTTAAGATTGGTACTACAGTGTCTACGAGAAAACAAATTATACAGGAAACTGTCGAAATGTTCTTTTTACCAATCGAAGATTCATTACTTAGGGCATATCATATATGGTGAAGGTATCGTTGTGGATCCAGTGAAAGTAGAGGCTATTATGGAATGGCCTACACTGACAAATGTACAAGAAGTAGAAATATTTATGGGTTTAGCAGGATATCGCCAATGGTTCATCGAAGGTTTTTCAAAGATAACAAATCTGATCATGGAATTACAGAAGAAAAATAAGAAGTTTGTATGGACTGAGAAATGCGCAAAAGCATTTCAAAGGATTAAGGAGTTGTTGATGACAACGTTGATACTGAAAGTCCCCGACATGGACAAGGGATTCTTGGTCTGCAGAGATGAATCCAAGGAAGGTTTAGGCAGAGTTTTGATGCAAGACAGTCGAGTGATCGCTTACATTTCAAGGAAATTGAGAAAGCATGAGGATAACTACACAACAGATGACTTGGATTTATTGGAAATTATATATGCCTTGAGAGTTTGGAGACACTATCTGATTGGACATAAATTTGAACTAAAGACAAATCATTGTGGACTGCAGCATATATTTACGTAGAGTGACTTGAACGCACGACATAGGCGTTGGTCATAACTACTTAGCGAATACGACTTTGAGATTACTTAAATTAAAAGAACGATGAACAGAGTGGAAAATGCGTTGAATCGGAGACCACGCATATTTTTTGGTAATGCCTCTTAAGACGAAGCTTCGAGAAAATATTATAGCGTTGCAGATAGACAATGATTGGTATAAGATGTTAAGGAAAATATTGAACAAGATACCATTATGGTACTGAAGTTTGAAAGTTATACATTGGACAATGACAGATTGATGAGGTACAACAACATAATTTTCGTACCACCTAAGGATGAATTAAGAATTTTAATCTTAAGTGAAGCTCATAGAGCAATGCACATGGATCATCCTGGAGTCACGAAGATGAAGGCAGACCTTAAGCCTTTATTCTTCTAGAAAGGAATGAAGGCGGACATAGTTAGTTACATGGCGAGATGTCTAGAAATTCAACAAGTGAAAGCTGAACATAGACATCTGATAGGATTATTACAACCACATGTCATTCCAGAATCGAAATGGGAGGTCATTTCGCTAGACTTTATAGTTAGATTTTCACTAACGACAAGGAGACATGACTTGATTTTCATGGTAGTTGACACTCTGACAAAGAGTGCACACTTTATTCCTATAAGTATGATGTATCAGGCGCTAGACATAGCTAGGGTTTTTGTCAATGAGATTGTAAGGTTACATGGTGTACCAAAAAGGATCATATACAATCGAGGATCGATGTTTATAGGACGATTTTGGACCAATTTCCAAGAGGCTTTGAGAACACAACTGAAATTTAGTACAACTTATCATCCTGAGACAGGAAAACAGACAGAAAGAACGAACCAAATTTTGGAATATTTGTTACATATGTATGTAATGGGCCAACATAAACGTTGAGAATATTTCTTGCCACTGGTAGAATTTGCATACAACAACAACTATCAAAGTACCATCAAGATGGCACCGTTTGAATTTCTTTGCGAGCGATCGTGTTGGATGTCATTGAGTTGGGATCGAATTGAGGATAGGGTCCTGGTAGGACCAGAAGTGATCCAAGAAATGGAAGAACAAATGAAATTGATAAGACAAAGGATTAAAGAAACACAATATCGGTAGAAGAGTTATGCCGATGCGCATCGCGTTGACTGCAGTTATGAAGTTGGTGATCGAGTTTTCTTGTGGGTGAAACCGCATATGAGTTCGATCAAGTTTGGAAAGGGTGATAAACGCTCTCCTAGGTTTGTGGGAACTTTCAAAGTTGTGGAAAAGGAGAGACTTGTGGCTTATCGACTAGCCTTTCCTGAATCTTTGAGGCGTATGCACGATTTTTTTCATGTATCTATTTTGAGACATTATGTTAGTGATCCTACACATGTGATTGACATGGGTTCTTTCCAAGTGTCGAACGAGGGTGCTCTCACGGCGGAGCCAATCTGCATTTTGGACCATCGCATTCAATAGCTACGGCATTGAATAGTCAATCAGGTCAAGGTCTAGTGGGACAATTATAGTCCACACTCAGCTACCTAGGAGGACGCATATGATATGCATCAACATCTTTCTTACTTGTTTGATAGATTAGACATATATATCTTGTCAAATACTTTTATTTACTGCATTTTGTATACTATACAACTTCGGGATGAAGTTTAAAACTAGAGCGATTGTATGTAACATCCTGCTCTACTGAGCACATGTTATCGACTTATTCTTGGAGGACACTTGTGTGCAAGTGATCCAGTTATAGTACAGTGTTATTGTTTCGACTATGGATTTTACATGATGATGTGATGGGTTGTGATTTATTGTTACTTGATATACGTATTGACATATGTCATTGATGAGTTTACCTGAGTGTGAAGGAAACATGACAGATATAGATGATAATGGCATCAATGGACCTCCTTGGACTCTGGATTGAGTCAAGGAGTGGATTGTATTTGGTTTGAGTATTTCATTTTATGCATATGTGACATATGATTGATTGTAGTATGATTTTTTATATGGATCATTTACAGTGTTTCATCGATGGATGCAGGTTGATGAATGCTTGCTAATCTGACTCACATAAGGAGTAAAGGGGCCATGCACAAAAAACCATACATTGAGGGAGAGGTGTGGCAGATTCCCTGTCACAACCTACTAGTACTCTCATCATGGCTCAAATTTTAGGTTAACGATTACCTAGTTCGAGAGGTCCACGATGTCATGAGGGCAGACTGAGACAGTCTCTCACGAAGATTCTAAGGGGTGCAAAATAAGGCAAAGTCCTTATTCCTTAGAAGCCCTTAGTCTCTCACAAGGTCACTCGAGTGGAGTGTTGACTCCAAGGGTTGGACAGCTACCAAAACCAGTCAAAAGGTGAGTGGCACCCTTAGAGCAAGGGAGTGCATCTTGAAGGGCACATCGCGTAGTTTAAAAAAAAAACTTAAGTCAATGAATCTAGGTGGCATAGAAAACAATAAATTGACATTGACATTGTCAAATTTAAAATAATTAATTAATGAGTAATTTTATTAATTATAAATACCCATAAAATTCTAATCCTATTCTAAGACAAAGCCTAAGTCTAAGTTTAGTTAGGGGACTAAAATACAATGTTAAATAAAATAATAGATTAGAGATAAATCAATCTAAAGAAAAACTGAGATAAATCTAAAGAAATGATATAATGCACATGTGTGCAAGAAAATACCAAAATGGAATTTTAAAATAAGAAAGGAATAAACCATGAAAGAATAAGTGTACACTTAGAATCGTATCTAGAGTCTAGCTACCACTAGTCTAATTAGAAGAAGACTCTTATTTTAACTCTAACTCAGGTTTAGTAAGGAGTCATAAATTAAATGAGAATCTGAGGAATAAAGAGACAACTAGGAGTGATTTAAGGAACACATTTGGGAAATGAGAGGGAAATGGACTTACAATTAAAATAAAATATGTAAATACTTGTGCAACGTGGGGAGAGGATGAATAATCCTAATTTATTTAATTAAAAAACAAATTAATTGTGCATGTGGGCATGTGTCAGAAAGGAAATTCCTATAAAGCAATGGTCTAGATGGGAAAGAGGAGGAGACTGTTTATTGGTAATGTTATGCTGCCAAAATCATTTGATTGGTTTTACTTGTGAGAGTTGGGATACCAAGATTGATCTAGAGTGGTGGCTCTACCTTGCAAGGAAAGCTTGGATCTAGAGTATTTATGGTTTCTGTGTGCTTGGCCCCTTTGAGGCTCGAGGGGCTAAGGGGGAAGAAAAGTACCCCTAGCGTTAGCTGGGAGGTACTGATGAATTCTCAAGGATTAGCAAGCGGGAAAAAGGATAGAGTGTCATTTTCTGAAGAACATCTTCAGTTCGTCGTCGATTATATTACTCTTATTTTGAGATTTGGATTTGTATTAAGATTTAATATGTATAATAGAGTTCTTGCAAATTCACCATACATTGATTGTAATTATAAACTTGAATTGACAAGTCCTTGATAGTTTTTATTGAAATCTAGAAGATAAATTTTTGAAGAAAATTGTTGTCATCTTGATTTCTACAAATGATTAATGGTTACCAGGATATATACACACAGAATGTTAATTCTTTAGTTGTTGCTAGTGATTTCATATCAGAGTTTTAACTAATTTATTATTTTCATAGATGTGATTTATGCAAAAATGTATCATGTTTCATGTTGAGAAGATTGTGTATTATATATGGTTGTGCTTGGGAAAAACCAGGAAGAATGAATAACCCTTGTGATTACTAATTCAGATTTCAATTTATGAGAACAAAACTCGGTTTTCGGTGTTGTTAGAGTTTTTATTTATGTTGTTGTTAAACCTCTTTCCCAATCGAAATTGTAGATCTGTTTTTCACTGTGTAATGGTTAAAAAACAATATGGAATAAGAATTTTGTGGAGACTTTATATAACCACTGCTAAGTAAAATGACAATACCATTTAGAGTTCCCTTGAATGTTTTCATTCAATTTACAAATTCGATATCCTTATCACCACCAATTTTTGACAAATGGAAATTGGGAAAATCTTTTGATCGTTGCTTTTAAATCTCAAATACAAAATGTAGAGATGTTTATTTTGGTATGCATCAACCTTCTACATTTGAGTTGGAGAAATTTGTGTGGTCCTTGTAAGGTTTATTTGATTGTATATAACTCAGATTTAGTCATTTTACTACAAGTTTTTGTGTATGTTGGGATTACTGTATGGGTCTCTACTTATTTGAAACCCCTAAATTTATTTGTGACCAATGTTGCCAGTGCTAGAACTGATGTCCATTGATTTGTTGTAGAGTTTTTATTTCTCATTTTGTTGAACCTTTAAAATCATTTTTGAGACAGAAAATTTGTGGGTTAGTCTTCTTGATTAAATCCTGAATTTTCTTTTAACTCCTGGGTCTTTGTTAGTCATTGGACACCTTGAACGATTTTCATTTTATGCTTTGAAACTTTATCATTATCAGATTACAACTTCTACCTTTTTCGAAACCTTTATTTGTTTCCCAACCTGTAGAAGCTTTTGAATTTGTTCTTTAGTTATTGTTGTCAAGGATTGCAACTATGTAGTTGTGGATTTCTTTGTTGTCTTTTAGAAAACAATCCCATAATTTAATTGAGTGATTATTGTTCTGTTCATTTTTAATTTTGAAGTATTATAATTCGTGGAACGAATTTGGGGCTACAACACATAACTTGACATTCCTGAGTGCCTCTGTATTCATTTAATGTCCTTTCTTTAAGGCTTAACCATTTTCATAATCCATTCGTTGTCTATAATTTTAAATTTGATTTTTTCATAAATTTAGTTTTGTTTCAAGGTTCAGATCAAGGGTCATATAAGGTGCCAGATTAAGTTTTGTATGGCAATGTCTCTCTTGAAAATAATGATGTTATTTAACATGTTCATACCTAGTTTTCCCATTTCCAGTTAATTGTTTTTGTATTGATTTTCCACATTTTAAAACAGTGGTAACATTCGTAGAGTTAACACCAAGAAGGGTGACTTTTGTAATTTTTTATTGTCTTGGCGTATACACATTCACTCGCCTCTTACCTATCATTGCCACTTCTTGACAAACCTTGCATCAAATTTATTGTCCCTTCCTCTAAAGCTATACAATTAATAAAAAACATTTTTGTGGCACTTGAAATTAATTTAAATTATCAGAAATTATGTAATGTCCCCGTTGGCCTAAGAGGCATAAGGAGTGGTTATGCTAGCCTAATTTGGTTCCCATAGGATAAGTCAGAAAAGTTACCTACGGAACTCAAATTTTTCCTAGGAAATAACTTTATAAAGTGAAAAAGGGAAAGAGGGGGACATGGTTCTTAGGAAAATGAAGTCACTTAAAAATTATAAAGTGTGCAAGCATAAAGTGACTTTAAAAATAAAATCAAAAGTAAGTGAG